>OW121817.1:21192500-21417186 GCA_933228935.1 Pemphredon lugubris | reverse complement strand
ATACGTTTGTCGAATTTTCTATTGTGTTCTCGAAAGACGCGCCACAAATGAGCTCTTCCTACGTGAGGGCATAACCGGGAGTAAGATCAATACATTCCTCCTTGTATTTTTTCCTGTACTTATCATTTTACGGCCGCGCCGAATTATTTTAGAAACGACGCTTTTACGCGATAGTATTTTGTTAGATAATGCATGTACACGTGTAATACGTTAAGAACTAGCATTTTTTTCATTTAAAGAAATAGCGTAGAAAAGGTTTCCCGCGCCGTAAAGTATGCGCGAGAAAGACAGACATTGTTAATTATGCGTTTAATAAGTTAAATCCCGAGGGTCACTTTGAAACTTTCCAGGTCAAGGGAGAGGAAAATATACGATGAATATATATTATTAAAAAAATATATCAATGATGCTCTGCTAAGTATTTCACGACGTACATAAATCTGAATCGTTATCGCTCTCTACCAGATTCCTATTTGCATGATCTAACACGGTTGGATTAAAAATTATAAATCACGTTTCTCGTAATATTCGGTGGTAAAGAAAACTTCTCTTGACCGAAAGATTCATGGTGACGCCTCGTTAGCGCAATTGAAGCGAACGGAAATGAATGAGTAATCGAAGCTTCTCCACTGTAAAAGCACAGACCGCAATATTTTTGTGTTAGTTTCTACAAACGCCAGCGTGTTTCGCACCAAGCTAATATAGCTATAGCTAATGGATTTTAGCAATTGTTTCCTCGTTTACTCTACCTCCAAAGTGCATCGGAAATGAAGATATTACTCGTAAATTTCGTTTCTTACTTGCGAACAGTTTAACGCGGCATAGTTTCGATTAGAATTCAATATTTATTCGCTGTTTAGGTTTTACGCGCGTGCGAGTCGTTACGCGTTTTAGGAGAATCATCGTAAATGTACAAAACCGTGGTGTAAATTAGAATGCAGTTATCGCGTGATAGTTGCGCTGCAACAGAACGTACGAATCTCCATTAATAGTTCACTGTAAATGCCTTTGCGGATCAGATATGAAGATACAAATGATATACTGCAAAATATTTTTTTAACCGCCTTTTTGAGATACTACTCGCTGAAGAGAATACGATAGTTGAAGATGACAGAGATAATTGCGATATAGTGGTGATAGGAAAGTTTTCGGGTGCTATGTAGATCATGGTTGTTACGTTCCTAAACGACGTTGTAACTACACCGTTAACAATGTGATCTTTAAGCGTATGTATGTACATATAATTTCGCCGTTTATTCGACTGGAATCCTAGGTTCGACTTTATCGATAATTAGTTCAATTCCAGCGTCACGTGATGCCTGTTATCATTTTCTTTGCCCGACGAACCACCCATACTTCGGTTAACTAGGTTTTTAGCATTTACAAAAATAATAAAGCGTGGCGATGAGAGAATTAACGAGGCTTTACTCGTGATCTAACACATTTTACGAACGAACATGAACGTGTAAACACGAATCTTTATTTTGGAATTACTGTACGGCGCGTGCCATCATATTTGACTCGACGAGCACGCAAGTACTTCGTTTTAGGTAGATTATAATCAGAAGAGTAAAATATATGTATTAATGCTCCCCCAAAATTGTTAGCCAAACAAGAACCGTCAAGAAATTGTGCCGGGATTGCTTTACGATAACCGATAACTCTATATGTTCGTTAAATGTGTATAAAGTGGACAAAGCGTTAACTTTCAACTTCTTGTCGGCGACTAATATCTTAGGTATGAAATTGAAACGAGGGCGGGGGCATTCAAGATGTAAGCAAAAATCACCGTGAATATATGTAACATAAAATTATAATTCAACGTGAACGTAGAGTGAAATAAAGAAATTAATGTGCAAGAACTCGTTACTTCGTTGATCATTAATTAATATGACCCCATGTTAAATATAAAATGTTCCTCTAACAACGCGTTACCCAGTTACTGTTTCCCAAAACTGTGACGACTACATTTTCCCTAACCGATTATCAATGTCGGGGCTTAACGAGCATTCGGGGGGTACCTTGATTTTTCCGTATTCCGAGAATCCTTTTGTCGCAACGTCCTGGCAGAAGCAGGTCCGAATCAAGCTGGAGGTTGCCCTTTTTCCGGACATCTCCGTGACAAATCCGTGTAATAAGCGACGAGGCATTGAAAGAGCTAGAAACCCCTGTGACGAAATCGCATAATTTCCGTCAGTGGCGTGACCCTGTTGCGGAGAAGGATAACCGGGGTTCGTCTATTGTTAAAGATGCATCAGAATTAGATCATGCGAACACGTGCACCACGGGGGATGATCGCGAGGATAATTCTTGACTCCCTTTACGTCATCGCTCGTAATAGTCGTTGCTTTTCCAGCTATTTACCAGGATTCGCTTACTAAATCATGCTATGATAATTAAACCATAATTAAGTAATTAGCTTTGCTCGCAGAATCCCATTCGTATCCGATTCGTTATTCGCTGACGTTTAAACGAACAGAATTCCGAAATATTGATCATAGTAGGTACGGGTTGGTTCTTCGAATAAGATTTAATGTGCCAAAGAGAATTATTTGCTACATATGGAAGATATGCGTGCACGACGCGGGAACAAAAATGGAGGAGTACACGATGAGAATAAAATTCGTTTGTTCTAACTACTCAATAGGTTTCTGCGTAATCAGAAGCATTACCCTGCTTTTTCGAGCTACGATCATCTTCCACGATTAATCAAAATTATAATTTATTCGGTCGTTGAATAAAAAAAAATGTTCACGTTACGCTCCAAATTTATCGTACTGTTCGCGTTGATGGTATCAATATTGTGCAACGGTTTGCAGAGTTATATTCTATTCGTTTCGCGTTATTCGGAGTGGATCCTATATCGCTCATTCTACGGAAAACGACGCCGAAATTTAGCCCCAAAGCATTTGAGCGCCGACGCTCCGAGCATCGATCCGAGGCGTCAGCTTGCAGTTATGGATATAGTGCATATTACCGGGCGCGGGTTAAAGATCCACAGATTCTGCCAGTGTATACGAATTTGCGAGATGCGCGCTATAATTGAGCGGTTTAATAAAATCCCAATTTATACAAATAATCCCAGCCATAATTTCAATCTACTCAACCTGACATACGCGATAAAAGAAAAAGCAATAAATAACGTCGAATAAATGTTCATAACGTCGAGTGAAATTTCGCGAAACGTCTCCGCGTGAAATTTCCGCACGTGTCCCATAATTCGCTTCGGTTTTTTCGATTTTTCGCCAAAGTCCACGAGATACGCGTGATACGATAACAATGTTCCACTACACTGACGCGATCGTTACTCCTGCCAGTCTACGAGCGTAATATAGTCCGACGAGGGTGAAAACGTCGAGAAGCGTAGGGTAAAAGGGATGCTCCTAATACCTCGTGGCCGAATATTAATAACTTTATGCACCCCCGCCTCCGGGAGCAAACACAATCCGATTTGACACGCAGAAAAGTACGCGCGATGTTTATACGAGTCAGTAAGGGGGAATCTCGCGTCAAGTGAGCCGGCTAATATCAATTTAATTAATTCGGGGGGGATGGGGGGGGGGAAACAACCCCCCTCCGTTTAGAGGCCACGACCGATTGTTCGAGGACAATATGTTGCCGCTCTAAGGAGGCTTTGTCACGGCCCTTGGAATGATCCTGTTAACGGACTCAATACGCGAAACAATTTGTCGGGGAAAGAGGACGGACGTCGTACGGGCGCGCGTTGCAACGAAAATAATTATTTTTTAATAGCAAACAACAGTATCAACGGAATTCTTTTGTTAAAACGACCAGAGGATACGATAGCGCTATAAACCAAGAGGAGCTGATATATTTGGCTTGATTAAAAGTAGTAAACCAACAAATTTTTGTTTGATTAACGTCTTTTTCCTGAATCAACCAAACATTTTTTTGGTATAAGAAATCTGTTTATTCGAATTTGTGTGTGCAAAGGTTTTTATCGACTATCGATTATTCGCGTGTTAAGTTTTCAACTTGCAAATTAGTCGTGCATTTGATTGGGTCAATTTTTGACACGCGACGAAACTTTTGAAACTTAGAAATTTGATTCGAGTGTTTTGATAACATTCGATTTTGATTTACTTTAAATTGATCATTTTCCTCGAAATGAAGTATTTCCACCCCAGTCGGTTGAATCGTTGAATTTAAAACTGACGCCACGACGACTCCGGGGATTAGAATTTTAAACGGATCGGCTTTCACGCCTCTGATAACAGCATTTTTCTAGACGATTACACCCAATTGAAAGGTCGCGTGTCCAACTTTACTTCGAGAAGGGAGAAACTAAGTAATTCATCAAACATTCTTTAATCCTTTCGTCTTATCAAATCCAAATGTCTGACCAAAAACCTGACTTTTATTTTTCGAGAAACGGTCTCTCGTAAATCGAATTAATATCCCTGCAAAAATGCACCCTTCATCCGATATACACGGTGTGTTTGTGGACTGATGTTGTAAAAAAGGAACCAATGACGCTACCTGTGTTCCGTCAACGATATGATGTAGCCTAAATCTTTTCAAACCTACCATAAACATTTCAAAGCATTATCTCTGTTCGGTAGAAAACGGCGGCACTATTCGTGAACAGCGGATTAACCCCCGTGGACGCACAACTTCGTGAAATTTAAAAAGAAAAAATACTTTTTTCAATCTGGCTAAAAATCGGCCATTCCGATGAGATCCTGATATGCAACCAGACACCGTTCAAGAAGCGAAAGATCAACATAGATTCAACGGTCAATGGTTCCGTTTTTAGTTTTTACAGCATCAATCAAGGAACTTTTTGAATACACCACACAAATACTCTTTTTTTTTTCTCTCCACAAATCTCCGACGAAGGAGCAACAAAAGTGAAAATCGCAGAGGGAGATCCTTCATCCAAAAAATGTCCGGGGAATAGTTTGTCCATCTTTAAAATACCACGGTCGATAATCCCAGTATCGTCCAACGAAACGGAGCGGGCTAAACGAGGCGAGCCACGAGGGGGTAGAAAACCCCCAGCTCCGCCCCAGTCGCACCCTCTCGACCAACGATCTCCTTTCACCGAGGGGGTCGTTGGAGAACAAATCCACCAATGGGCGTCCGATCGAACCACCGCGCAAGCGTCCGACAATGGCGAACGCGTCGCTCACGAGGGGGGACACCCCGTGGAAAAGGGGCGGTTTCCACCTACCACGAGCGAAATACAAGGATCCTCGTTCTGTGCGAGGTTGCCCGGATATCCTCAGATCAAAAGTGGCACTTGTGCCGGTGACGAGAGCTCCTCGTTTCGTGGGACCGATTACGTGGACTGTCTTCCATCGCGGGGAGGCACCTTTTTTCATTTTTTTTTTTGGTTCCGGTACACACCGAGGTGTCCTCTCGACCTGGCTCGCCGGTGGAACGAACGCGGGATATGAGCTACACCGAACCGCTCTGGGAGATCAATGGAAATCAAGCACCAGTGAGTTGAAATTTTCTTGTTAGATCATTGGGAATCGAAATTACGCGAATCGGTATTTTAAGCTTCAGTCGCGGTTCGAATACATATTGTTTTGTAATTGCGTTTTCTATTTTTGCGATAACTAGATTCTTGATCGGTCATAAAAGCATACATTTCGCACAAGCATCCGCAATCTGGTTATAGCGTTTAAAAGTACAATGATATTTCTTATTCGCTGCAACGACGTGATTCGAAAAACATAATTACAAGTTTGAATTTGGAGTCACGGAAATTGAAAGAAAACTATACCCTCCTTTTTTTCGCGTATTAAAGAAACGAACCACTTTCGGGGAAACATCTAAAAAATGAGGATATCAGAGTTATGTCCTTGTACGAACAAATGAGCGATAGGCGCTTCCAAATTTACGGAGAAAGATATAATTCGTATATCATCTTCGATGCCGCGCGCGCGCGCGATTACGATTATCATGATCCCTTCCATTACGAGACGCAACTCTGTAGTAAAGTGCAACGTGTGCTAGATAAATAAAAGTAAACGTAAGTAAATAAAATAGGTGATTACAGCGGAGATGTCGCAATACGTCGGTGGCGAGCTGGGAAGCTATCCGATGTGGGACAGTTCCGTTCTTTATCAAGCACCACCTCCTAATCATTCGCACGTAAACGAGCACGGATTGTACAGGCAGCCATGCGCGTTGTTACATCAGAGGTAAACAATGATATCAAACGCAAAGCGGTAAAGTCGGGGACTATTTGTTTATAAATATTTATAATATACGCGAGATTGTTATAAAATCTTTCTCAAGTTTCGTCGCTCGACAATGAAACACCTGTGATTTTAAATAATTGTAGTCGATACACACCCAATGGCAGATCACCGAATCTCCCGTCGTCTACCACGAAAAAGCCGAGGCGTCGCGTCGCGACCGTCTCGCAGAGAAGAGCGGCGAATATTCGCGAGAGGCGTAGAATGTTCAATTTAAACGAAGCCTTCGACAAATTACGCAGAAAGGTGAGCTATCGGTTTAAAAAAAAAAAAAAATTTGAAAACGGTAAAAACGGTTTACGAGGTTCTTTTCAACCCATGCGTTAGCAATAAACATTGGGCAAAAGGTTACACCTGCATTTACTTTCATTTTGTTGCAAGCGGATGATACTTTTTTTTTTTTAATATTTACAACCACCTTATTTCCATTATTCGACTTCCGAAGAATTTTGCTTAAATCGAAACGCGTTAACACGTTGATCGCCGTGTCAGTTACACTTGGGTGACACAGGAGTTTTAAGTACTACAATTCCGGAATAATGATTTTAATTATATTAATATTACAGCTTAACTTGCCACGCACATCACCCGCGCGTAGGAGACGCAACGGTCAACGCGTTAATCAAATTTTTTAGAAGATAATCTTGAAACTATTTTCGCGCATTTCCAGGTACCGACTTTCGCGTACGAGAAACGACTCTCGAGAATCGAAACTTTGCGTCTCGCGATCACGTATATCGCGTTTATGGGAGAATTGCTCGGTATAGAGCCGAGCAGTCCAAAACCGGAATACATCCCGAGGGAGTATTATTTGCCGAATTAAATGACTATCAAGAACTGGGAATAATTGACGAACGATGCGAAGAATTGGGCTTCAACGTAGGAATATAGTGTCTGCGATAAGCCTGGATCTCACCAAAGATTAGAATAAAGTGTCAAATATTCGTACTTATTTTCTAATTAATAATATCGCTCGTAACGCGACAATTAAACTCAATATGGCAATTGATTGTAAAAGTAATCAAAGGTTAGGCAAGAGTGCAAGATTTTCGTGGAACTATACAGTGCGTCCCATACATTGTCGCAGTCCCTTAAGGGTGCGATACCCAGCGTAATTCCAAGCAGATTTTTCCTCATCGAAAATGTCGTTTGCAGTTTGGATAATAAGATATTAACCGGAAACGACAGCCAATCGGAGAAAATCGCTGTAACAGGTAGTGCCGGTGATTAAATTGGTTATCGAGTAGAAGAGTTGTAAACGCTCGCCGATACTTAAAGCCGCTAGATACAACGTTTTTATCCGATTCTCTTCCGATTTTCTTTACTATGCTGACCAAGGCGCTTTGAATACTTACGATGAAAAAAAAACCCATCTGGAATTATCCCAGGTATCGCACTTTTCGCGGACTACCACCATTTACGGGACACCCTGTAGGATCCATGACTCGTAATATAATACGTCTGGCGAATAATAATGATTCGTTAAATAATTGAATATAAATACTAACTGTTGTAAGATAATCTTAATTCCTTCGCAAACAAATTTTTAACGGGTTACGGTCCTCGACGAGAAAAAAGTTCTCTTGGTTAAACAAAAAGAAAAGTGTTATCTAACAGATAACGAAAACTTTGGTTAAGTCAATCGACATCTTTGATTTTTGATAATGCGTTAATCAACAGTTTCAATTGCTTTGCGGTGTCGACGCGTACGTTTGTTGTTCCGGGAAAAGGATTCGATATTCGTAACAAAATGGCTCGATGCTAACAACAAGATTGGGTTCTCGTTAGGAAATTATTTTTTTCAATGTTGGGCGGAAATGTATTCAAATCGTCGAGAATTCGATTGTGAATATGGTTTAATGTATTTCAATTAAGCGCCGTAGTTTAATGCGCACTAGCCATAATCCGATGTATTTAAATTATTATTTATTCGCTTACAGTGGATAAAAGAAATAATTGCGCGTCCCGTTTTTCTGAAGCTACTTTGGAAAAAAGAAAAATTAATTTTTAATTTCATTTATCCACTGTAAATGCGTATACTGGTCGACTATTAAGGAAGTTCTATTAATATAAATGCATAGAGTGCATAGGAAAAAAGGATTCCCCGCGGAAACATTAACAAAGATTTAATGTTTATGTGATTCGACGAAGTGAGATGAAAATCCGTGTCTTCCATAGTTAACGTAAGTCTGCGTATTGTACATTATCATTATATATTGAAATATAGGATTAAGGACATTGTCATCTACTTGCAGCGTGTATATAGATTCCTTTCACCAAATTAACCGTAAGGCCATCTTAAATTGCCGCCATTAAATTATTTCGACATTAACATGGTTTGCCCCATTTCTTGTTAAATGTTTGCAGTACATTTCTAAAACTCACCGTTGAATACATACTGCCAAACCAACCAAACGCAATTTCAGAAGTGGTTATTGTACTATCGAGGACTTTTTGCTTTTAGCTTTACATTATTCGAGAACACTTTTGTTAGATGATTCAATTTTCACGCATTCCGTGAAGAGTCGTCCTCCCAATTGCTATTAGTTGGTATCACCGCACTCGCTTTAGCAACAAGTGTAGCCTGAACGACGTTGCAAATTAAAATAATAATAATACACGATGCAACATCGCCGAGCTTTGTAATTTTGCAACATTTCGGCACCCGTAAGTGATACAGCTAAACCTAGCCAGCCGGCACCGGCGTCATTAGCGTAAAGCACGACTACTGAGCTGCCTTCAAGAATTTGATCGGGCGCGTTCACTTTTGTTTACCGGAAACTACCAAATTATTTATCGCGTACGTAGAAAACTATTTCCCGCGTATATAAATTTTACCCGAGACAAGAATTTGTCTCTTGACTCAAGTTTGTGCATAATTTAACTGAAAGATTTCTTAATTAAAAATATAAAGTACCAAAAAAAAAGCGCAAATGTCGTTTTTACAAGGTAAAGGATTACTGAAGAAGAGAAACATAGTTTCACGTAGTTATAAGCAAAACGACATTAGGGAAAAAACTATAAATCGAACGCAGCATAATTTCTGCTTTTCCATAACAGATGGCGTAATAAACAGGTTTACGCTCGACAATGCTAACCTGCCGCTCTATCTATTCCAGTTTTGATTTACCGGTCTCAGAAATCAAAACAAATGTCAATTGAATCTTACAAACCGTTGCTTGGGTTGCTTATGGTTTTTTGTTTGATTAGAGGCCTGAGTGGTCAAGCCTATCGAAATATGAGTAGCTTCGCAGGAATTCATTCCGTGGCGTATGTCACTGTTCCAAATCAGGAAGTTGCGACGAAATTGGCACGGTAAGAAACATTTTTAAATGGACTTTAAATCGACTGTGTTGCAACCAGGCTCTTTATTAATGTAAATTCGCAGTGGTGTAGTAACGAATAAATTAGCCGCTTGCGTTAATATTATACCAGGGATCACGTCAGTGTAAGTACCAAATACGTGTGTAAATATTTGGATTTTTTTTATTTGAAAAAACGCGGAAAATCATCCGTTACTTGCAGATACGAATGGAAAAATGAAATTAACGAGGATAGCGAACTCTTGATGGTAAGAGTAACAGAAAACTGTACAGGATTATGATAACTGTCATTTCTAATAATTGCTATTTTTATTTGAGATGATAAAAACCAGAACGGACACAGTCAACGCATTAACCAAATACATACGGTAAGTGGTTGTATTTTGCAATTTCATGCCTGATCTTCCACAATTTACTTTGAATTGATTTCTAATAGAGAGAACCATCCGTACGAAGTCTGCGAAGTGATTTCTGTACCTGTAAGTATTTTATTTGTTACATATGAACTCTGTACGATCCATGTTATCTTTTTTTTTATAATGAGCTGAGCAGGAACGTATGATATAACCACAAAAGCTTACTATTGCCTAGTTTGTTTACTATACGATAATAATACTTAAAATACTTTCTTTTAGATCCAGAATGGAAATGAGAAGTACTTACAATGGATCGGAGAAGTAGTTCCACCCATTGATCAAAAACAATAAGAAAAACATATTACTCTATGGTTAAAAGAAAGATTGTTTGAGAACGTTTGAGTGTAAAAAAAACCAATTTATTTGATACAATGTAGAAATAACACATTTACAAACTAGTCTCCTGAATGCGATGAATAGAAGATACGTCTTTTGTAGAATTACCAACAATGTTATGCGTGTATTTGAAAGTATGTGTACAATATAATACGAAAATGATGGGTTAGTTATCGGCGAATATGATTCCGCCTTACCTATAGTGAAGAAATTATTTTACTAAGATACTAATGAGGTCGCACACATTCTCACGTTTAAATTCGAATACATTACATTATACATATATATGTGTGTAAATGAGCACTCGCGATAGATTGCCCACTATATTCAAATTGAGTAGTATTCTACCAATATAAGGCACGAGGTAACAACTTGGAATTGAGTATGAAGATAAGTACTATTACGATAAACGATTACGTTCAGTAGTTTAACAGCAATTATCAGCTCTCCGACAAAACAGACAAAAACTGATAATGAATTATCCCTGTATCAGTAATATTGTCAACAAATTAATTGATACGTACACGTCTCGCTAATAAAATTATATCTCGATATTTCAGTGGATTATACGAGCAATGTTTTGTTCCAGCAAAATTAACCGCAAAGGAGTATCCACCCCATACTTACGTAATATATTATAACGCATCTCTCGTACCCTAGCAGATTTCGCGATTCATTTCAACGTTCGAATTTGATCTAAAATATCATTTAATACAGTCTGGACTCATTGAACTTGAAGTTTAGAATCAACGGATCGCTTATCGATTAATAAGCATTCAATGTTATCTGCCACCTTCGTAGCCCGGGTAAAGCATTAATAAAGCGGACGATAAAGATCGATTGATCTCCATCTTGTAATTCTTTTCTAACGAATGACGACAGGACGGACAATAAATGACACCAGACGAGAAACTACGTTTCAAACAATTGAAACATATATTGTGTGCGCATGGTGTCGTTACGGGATTATAAACAAGTTCCAAGCAACAGGGACACGTAAATCTACAACAAGAAATTGGTTTTAAGAAAATCGTTAATTGACAAACACGAGAAATAATTATTAAGTAAACATAATATTGCGTAATACCTTTCCGAAACACGCTGGAGAAATACGGCCTTTCCATCTGGCAACGCTGTACGACACTCGTCCCAAACTTTTGTGTTCGCACGATCTTCGTCGACGAGACTCACTAATTCGCTCTGTAATTCGTACACCTCGCGCTTTTGTCTCTTCTTGGACGGGCCCTCTTTCTTCGGGCTAATCGAATTCTGCTCTTCTGTAAGCGTTTTACGCTTCTTGTTCGCATTATTCTTTGCCATTGCTTCTAAATATCCGTCGGGATACATCGGTTTTAAACCAAGCGCGGATATTCTCGCTTTGCCTTCTTTGGTCC
Organism: Pemphredon lugubris; assembly: GCA_933228935.1. Classification (NCBI taxonomy): domain Eukaryota; kingdom Metazoa; phylum Arthropoda; class Insecta; order Hymenoptera; family Crabronidae; genus Pemphredon; species Pemphredon lugubris. The sequence goes on along the minus strand of OW121817.1, from coordinate 21,405,487 downwards.
ACGGTGCCGGCGCAGGATCGTCCCTTCTCAATAAGTATCTCCACACACGAAACCCACTTTTGCCCGTATCCGGATAATATTTGACCACTTTATATATACCATCGTATCTGTAAACAATTTCAATAGTAGAACCGGATGTTAAAGATACTTCGATAACTTTTCAAATAAGGGTTGCCCACCTATTGCCTTCTTCTGGCGCGTATTTACTATGTTTGGCAAGTTTGAAATTTCTTACGACCCTCACCGGTATACCACCCCTCCAATCTTCAGCGGTCGCACCAACCGTCGCATTGAGCTTGGCATTGCAATTTACGGCCAAAGCTTTGTTCATTCTAGTCAGGGTTTGATCGCAACTCTGCTCGGCTGTTCTTTTGTTTCCTGCAGATTATGTTTATATATATCGATTCTAAACAGAATACTACTCGGATTACGAACCAATGTAATACCTGATAAGTCTCTTCCTCCGGATCCGGTGTACATAAATTCATCGCCATTGTCAATGTCATCCTCGTAACCACCGGACAACACAATAGAATATGCACAGTCTGTTTCTCGCCCGTGAATTCCAGCTATGTGTGGTCTGTGTACTCCGACTTCGGATACCTGTCGTCATGGTTTAGATTTTTAAGTAAGTGTATAACAGGTAATCCGTACCACGAGGTGATCGTTGTTAGAATAGTATCTCAATTACCTGTACTCGATATATCCAACAAGTTCCAACTTCTACTCCTGGAATCGGACCACGATGATTCGGTGGAACGATACTGCATTCTTTTGTTCTACCAACGCACGCCATTCCTTTGCCCCAATCTCGCCTACTGTTGCTAGTGTCATTCGTCTTCTTTTTGGATTGCTTCAGTTTGTCCCCTGCCTTTAGAAAAAATGATCATTTACTATCCATTGATCATCGAAGCTAAGTCGTTACCAACCTTCACGATTTCATTTTCGTCGTTTTTGCATTCCGGACAGTACCAGTAATCTTCTTCCGGAATAGATGTGAGCGGTGGATCCAGGCACCACAAGTGAAACGCGGAATTACACTCGTCGCATAGAAGCAGATTATGCTCGTCTTCTTTCCCAGCACAGACTTTGCATCCGCACTCTTTGCACTTTTTACTAGGATTATCCATGCACGAGGTACAGGTAGCTTGTATGCGTCTACGTTTACCGCTGCTGATCATATTCTGGTCATCCTCAAGAGTTCTCTCTCCTAAAAGTTTTGCCTGTTCTATTGCAAAGATTTCACCTCCAGGTTTTACTTTACGATTCTCGAGAGGCTGATCTCTATGCAAAGAGAGAAGCAAAAGTTTTTGTATTACAAACATATGCTGCAGTATTTACTCCAATTTGTGTATTACTCCAAAGAACTTACTTTCCAATGTGCAACGTGCCAGTAAGTTCTTGCAGTCTCCTTTTTTTATCTATTTTTAAGATTGTGAAATCGTACCAGAGGCCAGTCTCCTTAGGATCATCCACGTTGTGATTTATCATTACTCTTTGTCCTATTTTTAAATCTTCGAATCGTATTAAGCGATGCGAACGTGGCCTCAGTGATGTCTCTGGTATATTAAAGGTTGGAGCTTTGTCATCAAATTCCCATTTCATGTTATAAACAAGTTTTTCATCTTTTTTAAGGATTGCTAATATCGTCGCTTCGAACCAAGCGCCGTACGTTTGATCTAAACAGTCTACGGCATCTCCAACTTTGTAATATAAACTTTCAGCTTCTACCAGTTTCTCATCTTCCACAGAACTATCCGTGTCGTCTGTTTTTTCTGAGTTGGTTCTGCTTGTACCACTGTTGGGCGTAGGTTTACTTTCTACATTGTCGACTTTTGCTCTCACCATTAGTTGGATTACATCGTTCAAGTTAACATTGTAGTCATATAGCTTATAACCGTTTTCCAGCTGTTTTCCACGAAAAAACAGCCGCTGCAAGTCAACTGCAATCTGTAATTCTTTTTCGATCTCATTCTGTAAAATAATGAAATAAAATTTACGTATACAAACAACATGGAGTTAATTACCAATTGAAAAATGAAATGCAACAGAATAAAATACAAGGTTCATACGTTGCACTATTGTTGTCAGTTTGATTAACGTACGTATCTTATGAAATACATTGGAATTTATTATATCTGAACAATCATCGATCCGTACAGTACATTTACAAGATGTCGCCAACCAAGCTTCGCCATGTTTAATAATGTGTTAAGGCTGTTCATCTTCCATGTTATGAACAAGCGAGACAACTCAATGATGTCTCTTACGTTAACTGCGTAACTCATATCTCGCATAATGTACATAAATACCTCAATTAAAAACAGCGCAGCAGTTTACAATTCTTTTTTGCTTTTAAATATTACTATCAAACTGATGACGTATCATTCACCTAGACCTCCCAGAGTGGTGATGCATATTCACAACATAGCCTAGGCTAATGTTTTGTCTACTTGCGAAGCACGATTTCAATTACCTTAAAATCTTCCACCTCCGTGAGCTTGGAGATAGTCAGTATCGCCTCCTGTTTACCATCCATCGTCCTCACTTTAACGTACATTTTGGTACTGTGTTTGTCGGCACAGGTGATTACGCAAAATAAAACAGATATGATAACACTTCTTCAACACATCGATTTATGGGCACGCGATTGAATGTTTTATTTCAATTAATAACGTTAATAGGGTAAGGTATACGTGTACCGCGGTGAAACACCGGTGACATTTAACACTCTCGCACCACTTGTTGGCGTCTGGTAGTGAGGTAGATTTCGCGGGAAAAGATGATCGTGGTGTATGGCGGGACATAACTGGAAAGGTACGAAAATCACGTGATACATTACAATCTCGCGCATGCAATTGGCTTATTTCCGCCGGAACTCATTGAACAACAAATCGCAACTCTCGCTTCCGCGTGTGTCGTAAAACGAACGGTTTTAAAACCAGATTATTTATAATTATTTGTTTCTAATTGTTGCACGTTATCTGTTATTAATTATTTTGGTCTAGGGGCAGTGGTGTTTGCTGTTAGAAAAACGTTTGTAACAAAGCCGATTTTGTTTAAAAAATTCTGTAACTGGACATCGAATTAATAGATCGACATATTTTGACGTAAATATATTGAAAAGATTTATTCAATTCTGCGATACATAGCGTAAACATTCAAAATGACATGATACGCTTAGGCATTTTGTAATAGTAATCAGTAAATACAATTCCAAAGTATCGAATAATTGAAGAGGTTAGAAATAAGATAACAAATGATATCGATAAAATAATATATGACATTGTTGAAGCTATCAAAAATTTCGTTCGTGACGTATTCGCAATTTGCTGAAAAAATGAAAGTTTTCCACGTGCCATTTCAAAATATATTTGTTTGGGCAAAAAGTAATTCCTTTGTTTCTTAATAGGTGGACATACATTTAAATAATAATTTATAGTGAAATTCATGTAGAATTAGGAATTATTTACAATTATTTAATTTTGAAGCAAAGAAGAGAATCATAGTTTCGCTGAAAATTATCCAGAAAACGTTACATATTTTGCGATGCATTTTGGAACGGCAATTATCTAGTAGAACGTACGATCGTCAGATGGCAAAGGGATTTGAGAATATTTTGGTCGGCAACTAATGTCATATGTGTCATTGCCAATGAACGTTTATAATTATTCGTATATTTGAAAGAATGTCGTGACTGTCAACGGAGCAAAGAGAGTTGCTTGTTCCAATTTCGGTTGTAACTATCGTCCGACGGCTTTTCGAGGGGTTCTGAAAGGATCGATACGAGAATGGCCGCTATACATCGGGAAGCTATCCAGAAACAAATTCAACAAGACTGGGCCAACCGGGAATATATTGAAGTTATTACCGGTAGCATTAAAAAGATCACGGATTTTCTGAACTCTTTTGGTAAATTGTTTTAAAACGCTTAAACGTAGTACTTTCAGCTGGATGCCAGTGCTACCGTGACATGCAATCGCGTAAATAACGAACATTATTGTTTTTCTAGATATGTCTTGTAGATCGAGGATAGCTGTTCTAAATGAAAAACTGAGTACGCTCGAACGGAAAATTGAGTACCTCGAAGCTTGCGTAAGTCATGAATTGAACAAAATTTGACATCATTCGTTTGTTATGTTAACAATTTTTTTTGATATTGCGCTGTTGGTAGAAAGGTGACGCAATTAAAAATGAGAACTTTTGCAGAAGCGAAATTTTACAAATATAGTATTGAAACCATTTAGTCGGAATAACGAATATGCACAACTTCACTTTCTATATTATAATATTGATTATAACTTATTAGAACAATAGTAATATAATATAATTGCTCTTCAATATCAATATACTGTTAATGTTTGCAAAATATTAATTTTGTAATTGGGTCACTGTTCTATCAACGAATATTTTGATGCAGTTTCGAGGGATGACTTTTGTTTTGTAAAATAAGAACATCAGTATTAAACTTTGTTTCGTTTTGTTTAGTTGCTATGCTTCTAATTTTAGAAACATAGGTCATTCATAAACAAAATAATTTCTAGAATTGCTTCAAATCAAATATTCTTAAATAAGTTGTGTACACGTATGGTAAATTCTTACAGGTGACAAAAGGGGAGACATTAACATAAACCAAATATAACTTGGGGAATTACCCCGATATTTTAAGATTTTTGTATTTGCTGTGCTTACACGTCAATAAATGAACAATGAAGCGGAACAGCATTAATTTCTTGCATATTCTTTAAATATTCCCTTGGAGTGTTAACTACTGCATCATATATATCCTTGATATTACCACTCGCAGTCTATGCCATATTCTTTAGGAGCAGGCATTTCACGAACAAGCAAATGCACACCATTAAGTCTAAAGTGTTCGTACACTACCATTGATATCATTGCTATGCCTGTAACTGCGAGGTTAAATGCATAGGGGCGCTTTAGCCATACTTTCAGTATTGGTACAACGGAGAGTACTGTAACAAATTAAACAAGTTCACTTAGTTTGGTGTACAACAGCATGTAAATAAACTCTTACACAGTGGCGAATTAAACTACAGGGTGCACAGAAACTGTTTCCTGTCAACCGTATGATAACACTGACATTCTACGATGGCTACTGTGCCAGCAATTTTTGCTTAGCATGTCTGGAGCGTGTATCTACAAAAATGTTTAGTCTCATGTGTTTTCCCAGTTCCTGGTGTCACCCTGATGTCCTGATGGCCCTAATGTTTTTAAAATGGGCTTTTGTATGTGACTTCGGAAGCAAGGAAAAAACTGAAAAATGGTTGGCTAAATGAAACAACATCTCACTCTGCACAAGGTCTCAAATCAGAGATAGAAAAGCAACGAAATCATAGACAGTCTCCAATTCAGAGATCAATCACTCTATAATAACACAATTTCACTGTAAACGTGAAGCTGTCACTCCTGCGATCACAACGAGATTTCATTATGGCTGCCCCTCAGGTGGGAGTCGCACAATTTTGATCCATTATTCCAATTCTGTCCAGTTAAAATTGGACAGTCCATAACTTCTTCGGACTTTCAGCTTTCATTGAAGACCTTTGGCAGAGCAAAATGCTGTTTATTTAGCTGCAAGTTCTTATATACGGTTTGTCACAATTTCAGTATGACTCTCCTGCTTGTTTTTACAGAATTCTCTGCGCTGCCTCTCGGGCATAGTACAGACATAGAAAGCCTGTTTTCAAAACATTAAGGCCCTTTGTATTCCCCTTAAAGGAAGCTCTATCTTATGCCTACATTATAACAGTTGTAAGACAAATTTCCTGTGACCACCCTGTACTGTAAGGTTTCTATACGAGATACTTGAATAATGCTTCGCCAGGGGTGCAGAGACATTAATTATTAAAACTGAGAATTGCTAAAAATTAACACATCTATAAATAAAGTTATTTGTTATTAATCCTCCACAAATCTCCATATCTCTGACGGGCACCTCACATAACTGTTTGTTAACCCATTAATTGTTTTACGTACTAGCAGGGATGCAGTTGAATTCATCATCCTTTTGCCTTAAATTTGTCGACAAATACTTGACGCTGGCAGAGACAGCGCACATGCTAGTAATTGGGACCACCCAGTATGCCATGCAATTCGCTGCTTGTAGCACAGTGGCGGGAGACGACAATAGACACGCATCATATAATCCAAATGTTACACCTGCCAGTAAACCACTCTGAGTAAAGTATCGAACTTTCTGAAATGGATGCGTACCCTCCGGGTACTTATAATAATTGTTTTTCAGTAGACCCAGCACCATGATTGGCAGACCTAAAACAAAAAAAAAGTATACAACTGGCTTGATTACACAGAAAAATATTATACATTCGAATTATAATCTTCGGAATACCAACACGGTTTAAATAGGATTTAAGGGCTGCGCAACTATCAAAACACCGTTTCAATTACGAGATATAAATATAAAAATACTCTGTACGTTTAGTTCATTGAGTTAAACTGCACACTGCCTTTATAGCAAACTTCGGAGTTGATCAATAATTACATAATTTGCGTGAGTTCGACATTATCACAACAAAATACTATTCAATCGAGCAAACTTCATACCTGCGTAGAAGGATGAAGGACGAATTAATTTCGGTATTACTTCAGCAAGTGACTGGTTACTGTATAAATCTATATACAAAACAACATATTCACGTAACAGTTAGTAGCGAACAGTAGCGAACTATCTATAGTACTACCGTACGATAGTTAAACTAACCATCGATTGTCCAGATGGCGTGCTCCACCTGAAAATATCTTGTTACGCTGGGGAACTGGATATTATTCCAGCTTTATCTGGCTAAATAATTATGTAAATACGTGGCAAATTGTTCCTGCGTAATATTGCATTCTAGAAAAAGACAACATGGGTGTAACGACATGTATACAATCATAATGTTGCCCACTAAAAGGAAAAATAAAACAAAAAACTAAATTTGATATACAATGAAATTCTAACGCACGGATTTCCACTGTCTATTCAAGTCTATTGCATTTACTATGTAGCCAGGGATGTCCAGAGACCTAGATAGTCAGAGAAGCGACATTAAGGGCACGCTTGCTGATTAGCTTACCGCAGCACCAATCAAAACTGAAGCTATCGAACCCGCAGCTGATACCGCGAGGGCTAAGAAATTAAAATAAATTAATTTTTTTACGCCTTTATTTTAGCTGTATGTTACCGTTTATTTTACTGAGCTTGACTGCAACCCCCTAATAGTAACCGTACCTATACAGTAAGTGTATAAAAAAAAGTGGACAATGTAGATGGCAAATTTTGTGTTTACTTGTTCCTACGGTGGCGACTTCTTCTCATTCGAAGATACCGAGCAATTTCGACCCGAATCTGACTGAATCTGACCGAATTCGAGTAGATTTGAGGCAGCTCGGACATAACGTTACATAAATACAAACGTCCGAATATCTTTTACAGTATAACTTGATTAAGTACCGACATAAATTTACACGGAATGTTGCGGCTAATTACGAAAAGAATCTCGTCGCAGGTGTGCAGTGACATGAATTGTTTTTGTCATAACCAATTATGTTTACACCAATATATTTTTGAATTGCCTTGATTAGAAAACGACAAATTTGTTTGTAGAGAGCAGGTTTTCTGCTATTTCGAGAATCAAGTGCGAAAGCGACGTCAACTGCTACGTCGAAAGAAACGTCCGTTACACGGAACGTGAACTTTAATGTTCCAGGACTTGGCGATAAGTGCGTGAAAATTCCAAATGCACGTAAGAAACGAACAATATTATTGATTTTCAAGCGTTTAACGTGCAATTGTTGTCCTTGGTGTTTTATAAATTCGTGACATTTCACTTATCTACATGGCTGAAAAAAAATCTGACTGTTCTGCAAAAGATTGTTATTGCGATGTACTGTTAGCGATATTTGCCAATTGTTATCGCAAGTCAAAGATTTATGAAATTTCCTTCCTCAGCCGTTGGACCTGGTGCTTCTAAAGATACAGAATACAAGAACCCGGAATACTTTTGCTATCATGTGGACAGTTTCGGAGAAGCAGAAGTAGAATTAGCGAAGTACAGACTGCCACCACCTTCTAATAAAGTACCTTATCAGCGGTAAATAAACTTTGCGTAGATGTTTCTGTTTCAAATCAATTAAGTAGGAAAAGGATAATGGATTAGAGTATTGTCAGGGATAAAAGAAAACATGTGACAACCTTTCAAGTTGCTCGAAGGTACAACAGAATGCATCTGAAAATAAAATAATAATTGCCGGTATTACCAAAACTCTACATGGGTATGTAAGGCGACAATTAAGAATCGTAGATTCTATCGAAATTTAGAACTATTATTAATGTTGATCTAAATGCACCAGGAATAGTAGATTGTTCACTGTATTTTGAATAAATATTCTATTCAAAACCGTACTCATTTTTGTACTGCCAATTCGATTAACTAAAAATTTTAACACGATAAAAAGATACTTCCCCAAGAGTTCTTTGCCAGATCTTCGCTTTATTTATGGATAACATCTTACGTTCATATTAGCACCATAATGTCATATCGCTCATTTGCTGCAAAGTCATAAAATGAAAATTACGATTTTGAAGTTAATACTACAGGGATGATGATAATAAAGTGTACATTTAACTGGTAGAGTGTCATTTTTGAGTTTCTTTAGGTCGCACAACAAAACTGACATGAGCAGTAAGAACGTCATAAGTAAAACTACATGAGGGTAGTTCTGACTTTAGGGAAAATTGTGTAGTATACATTCAAGCCCTTAGTTCACGTCCACGTCATAACCAGACGTTACTTGACCAAATTGTGCCATTTTGTTATTTTGATATTATACAGTCGAAAAATTGCAACAATAATGAAACTTCAAATGTATCTCCTGACAAATAATGATTTTCGTGTTATGACGTTGTTGCGGCAAATGAGCGATATGGTACGCGAACAGAATGTTCGAACAACAAATGGCTTTAAATACATCCCGATGCAAATGATTCCTATGCTAATACATTGCACGATTCAAATAAAAAGCCAATATTGAATCGGTGTGTTAAATAGATGTACACGCACTGACAGTTGGCAACTGTTTACGCGCGTTCTCTCATTTGAGTGTACGGGGTGCTCGAAAAGTGTCCGCCATACAGAATTTAAATAAAGAATACACATTAACGTCTAATGGTAATATAACTTTATCGAAGATTATTATCGATAAAAAGTGTCAACTTTACAATCGGAAGACAACAGCATCAATTCAAAAATCAAACAGTACAATCTCCATCGTGCATCCGGCAGGTACAATGTGACAGAATTGTACGAGCACTCTGTACATTCGCGAATCACGTGATTAGTAACGGTATAAAACCGCGAGTCTGGTTTCCACTGCGAAAAGTTTAGTATACCGAGTATACCAGTTTCAGCATGCCACGCTTTAGGGTTATCAGATCGTGACTTTGCCGCGCACGTCAGTTTTTAAACGGATTCTGTTTTTTTCTCCTCCACCCCCTTCCTTCGCAAGTGTGCGCCGACCATTTTTGTTTTTACGGAGGATCGTACGTGACACTTGTAGAAATGTCTTCCATCCTGCAAAAACGAGTTCTTTGCCTCCTCAAAAAGGATTTCCCGCGAAATATCGTGGATTCGGTGTGCCTAAGAGACGGTGTTTCGCGACAATTTAATCGGGCTCACAATGGGACGCTATTTCTGCGCCACGGGAGTACTGGAGAATTTCAGGAGCAGTTTTGGTGAGCATCAAACGGAATGAAACACGAACTTTACGATTTTTTCGAGTAAATTCAGCGGCATCGCAAAACGATCTGGGTTTCCATGGTCACTTGTTAAATGTTTATCACAGAACGCCGTTCGTTAAAATAATTTTTAGAGGAATCACTTATTCGTATCGCAGTTACTTGTTTTGCAGTAAAGTGAAGAATGTTCAAGTATATAGATACAAACATGGATTAACCGAAATAAGACGTGCACCGATGTACGCGTAGAATGTAAACACTGATAAAGCGTTGTATCTGATCGATGGTAGTTGATAAAACAGTTGCAGTCACGATACGCAGCACCTTTTTCACAGAGTGTTTTGATGTACAGGCGCATCGATAATGAGGTGCATTCTGTTTTCCGAATGCTGCTCCGTTCCTTTCATCCTACGTTTTTGGTTTCCGATGACGAAAACGCTGACAAAGCCGGTTAATATTCAAGATTAATGTGATAAATTGTATGATAATAGATCGAATCTCGCATGTTTTGAAAATAATTTTTGACGGAAGAATGACTCATAATGTTGTTTGATTTTATCGAAATAATCGAGCATACATTCTCGCGATCGAAGGAGTGAACTTTTTTTTAGTTATAATGAAAAATTTAATTTTGCCAGAAAAGATAGTTAAATTGGAACTTTGAAAAATAATTGGTTAATGTGAATTACATTGATTATGTAGCAGCAAAGAATATTTGTTATTTTTTGTCGTAATAAAACAATGCTTGTGGGTGGGTATTATAATTACATGTGTGCATTATAAAAATTAAATATTGACGTACGTGCGTAAAAGATTTCTAGTGTGAATATATTGGGTTGGTAAGTAAGTTTGTAGCTTTTTCAATTTTGTTTTTCAATTTAAACAGTACGTGTTTTATTTAGCAGATTATATACACTATTCCAAAGCATTATTCTTGCTTTAAAAGACTGTGCTTGACATTTTTTTAAATAATCTAATTACTTTTAAATTTACAGCCCATAAGCACTATTGAACAGTGTAGACGATTTGCCATATACAACACGTACTATTTTAATTCAATAGTAAAACTGAAATTGCTATGACCTTACTTACCAAATGCAAACTTACTGCTCTTTGCGTTGAACTACTATACTTATTTGTATTTATACATACATCTAAGTGAAAAGCGTATTGGTAAAGAGTACCTACGTAAAGTAAGAAATTTTCAAGCTGTATACGAAGTATGTAACACTAGATTCACAATTACGATTCACAATCTGTTAGCATAGCTATTTGTACCACGTATACTTATTATTATGGATTTTAGATGTATGCATTATAAATAATTATAGCTTTGGTTCAAACCTACCAGTCTAGTTATGCAACCTTGGAAGCTATTATAATTGAATAGTTCCTGTAAAACAAGTAGTAAAAGTAGTCTTATTTATATCTTGATATTAATAATCATATGGATAAATTCTTCTTTAGTCTGTTTAGGATTGCACTGGATTACTGTTTGCGTTCCACGATGTGTTTTGGCCACAATTATTGTTTCAGATTTACTTATGTCGGGATCTATCTCGTCTTCAATGCTCTAGGATTACATATGCAAGCTTTCAGTCCTGTTTCTTTTAATATTCATGCATTTATTACAAACGCTATGCACTAGTTAAGCAAACGAATGTCAAATTATACTGCTATTAAAATTATAATTATTTATGGTTTACATGTCAAATAGCAAGTGCAAACAAATGTTATACCTGTGCTAGTTCACTCTGCAGATCCGTTTCTGATGTATTTTCAAACATATCCTCTGTGGATGACGATGCCATACCTTTAAATATAAATATGGTGACAAAGAAGTCAAAGCAATGCTGATACAAATTATTTTGCCAATTGCATGAAAATCATGTGATTTGTTCAACTGTTTCATAGCTTGCTGTGATCATATTTTGAATTATCGTTTTTAAAATTTTGTAAATCTATTATATTCAAAAGTATTCTTTTTGTACCATTCATTAAATACATCATTCCAATTAATAATATATTGTAATATTATCATGCACAGAATACATTAAATATTATACATGAAGTCTCATTCAGTCTATTTCATTGACTTGTACCTTTTTAAAAGTAAACTGGGAAAGTAACTTTGCAAATATATTGACTAATGAAATAAGCAGGCAGAAGTTGTAAAAATCATATTTATGGAGACTTAAATTTCTTAACATCTTAGCGGCAATTAGTATGCTACCATGATGGACCATTTTTGAGGTGTGATCCAAGTTTTAAAGAAATGGGATAAAGTATTTTCTTGAATGGCATATTAGAGCGATTTTCATACAATCATGTTCTCAATACGTTTCTAAATATTCAGTATTTGCCCATACAGTTGCAACACCTTTTGGAATAACAAAAGCTATTTAACATTTGTGTATCCCACTTTAATATATTCGTTATGCTAAGGAACAAGCTGCACTGCTAAAATCTGACAGAAAAAAATACATTATTCATTATACATTATTTTGTATGAAAAGCATATTCTACGCATTGATATTAGCAATGCATAATTCTTCAACATGGCTAGTTATCTGACCCTGTTTATTATCATTCTAATAAGTAAGCATATACATACATATAATGTAACGCGTTTGGCAAACAGTTCAGTAAGAAATTGCCTGTGGTGGAGGAAAGGCTTCTTTTTAAAATGAGTTCGAAGTACGTAGAATGTTACTTTTAATATCCATCTATTTCCATAATGTTACATCACCCGGGCACAGAGGCGAAACTACTGCACAGCAAGGCCCCGTAACCCGAGAAGGTCCCAACTCGGAAGAGGCCGAAAATTTCTGCATCAATTCTTTTTTATTTGTACTAAAATTGTCTTTAATCTAAATTGTTTTAACAAAAGGTTGTTCTTTTTACTGGAGGTCCAAAATTATATTTTGCGGGAGGACCGAAAATTTGTTGTTCCGTCACTGCACGTGCATAATGCCCTACTAAAACTAAGGCCAGTGTTTCTAATTGTAAAACACACCATTCCCGTTTTTGCGTTTCTTCAATAGTATTTCATAAATAAATTCTAGATTTACCGTAACGGCGCCCTCAAAAAAATTAGAATATTTCCAAGAAAACACGGAGGATCCTTATAAAATTGTCATATTCTTAACAAATGGAGGGCTATCAATAACACAATTATAATGATTGTAATTTGCTTTTCAGGTCTTCTAATTCCGATGTTCGTGCGGTACATTCCGCGTCTCAGGCCACTTGGGTAACGACCAAAGACGAAAGTCGTGAATTAATGGCTGTGTGGCCGGATATTGTTCGGGATCTTACCGATGCCGGGCGTCATCTCGATATACCGGACGTTACCAAATGGATGGCGAAAGTAATTTCCCTTTAAATATTCCAAACGAGAGTACTTACTAAAACGTCCTCCAACTTTTGGTCACTAGTCGGAACCATAGGAATATCGTTCTATAATAATATTTTTCTTTTTTGATCGATCTATGTTTTCCTTATACCTTTACGGGTTCATATCGTTAAAGAAGCACGCGTAACATTAAATTTCCAGCGGGCGCGCTGTTGTAAACTGTACAACACTTTTGTAGTTTTGTAATTTTTCCACCAATGTTCTATTTTTATCTTATCAACAGTTATGGGTATTCTTTCAGAATGTTCTTACCTATATTTGACACTAAAAAAATTTTAATTAAGCAACTATGTTATATAAGTAACTATATTAATATAGTTTAAACTAATAATAACTGTGTCTATACATAATCAAAATTTAGTATAACATTTGCTAGGATATGTTTTTTCAATGCTCTTAATGAGTGTCGTACAGAATACAACAAATGCCTGCTCCTGTTATAAAATATGGCGTGCCCGCTGGAAGGTTAACAGCGAGCAGACGTTTGTAATTTATAGGTACTGCAATACAATGTTCCTAGAGGAAAGAAGAATCGAGCATTGACGTGTGTACACGCATACAGGGTGCTAGCTTCTCCTGATAAATTGACAGAAGACAATTTTCGTTTGGCACGTATTCTGGGCTGGTGTACAGAATTGGTTTGTAATCTTCACTTTTATTAATCAATTGATTGTATTAAAATCATGAAAATGGATTTGGTATAGCTTTGCCATTTTACAGTTACAAGCCTTCTTGTTGGTGCTTGACGATATTCAAGATCGGTCGGAAACTCGGCGTAACCAGCCATGCTGGTATTTACACAATGGTCTTGGTCTGGCCGCAATTAACGATGGTATCTTATTGGAAACTTCACTATACCAGCTTCTCAGGACACATTTTAAAACGAAAGATTGTTATGTAGATCTTCTAGAAGCATTTCAAGAGGTGAAACCATGGTATTTCATATTGAAATAGCACTCTTAGTTTACCTGTGACGCTGATCAAAACAATTTTCATGGCAGACTACATTGAAGACAGAGATGGGTCAGTGTTTAGATTTATTATCAACGAATTTCGGAAAGAAGCCAAATTTAGACCTGTTTACGATGGATCGATATAATTCAATCGTTAAATACAAGACGGCATACTATTCCTTTGTTCTGCCTGTTACAAGTGCTATGTACTTTGTAAGCTATATAATATATAATGAGTTTATTTCTTAGCGAAAACTAAAGATTGGCCTGTGCATTTCATCATGTGCTGTCATTGTTTAGGCTGGTATAAGAGATCCGGAAATGCATAGACAAGCAAAAACGATTTTACAAGAAATGGGCCATTTCTTTCAAGTTCAGGACGATTACTTAGACTGTTATGGGGATCCGGAAGTTACTGGAAAAATTGGAACGGACATAGTGGAAGGAAAATGTTCGTGGTTGGCAGTTGTAGCGTTGCAACGTGTGACGCAAAAGCAAAAGAAAATTTTAGAGGTAAGTATATTAATTTTTAATTCACGCATGATTGAATCGTTAAGTCACAATATGCTGAGAAACTTTCTTGGTACGCAGGAATGCTATGGGGTTCCAGATCAGGAGAAGGTGAACCGTGTAAAACAGCTTTACAATGAGTTAGGCCTGCCTAATATGTATTCCATTTACGAGGAGGAAACGTACAATTTGTTGAACACCCACATTCAACAGATATCACGCGGACTTTCACACGAACTTTTTTTAAAATTACTTGAAAGGACATACCGCAGGGTGGCTTAAAGGAGTCAATGATAAAATGTAATAAAAACGACAGACTGACGTGTTATTATGTTAAGAAAAAAATGTCATGTACTTTCAATATTCCTTTAATTTACCGTAAACGCACGTTCGACAAGCGTGAACCAATCTAAAGACAGAAATGGAAAGAAATGTTCCACGCTATAATGTTCAGTCGTTGAACAAGATAAGCAGACAATAATTTGTTACGTATTGTTAAATAATTTATGCAGAGCATTAATTCTATACATTAATAATGTTCCTGGATGAGGAATAAAACAATAAGAATGTGTTATTTCTATACGAAAAAGGACAAAATATTTTATGGTATTGTGCACATATATTATATACATTTTCATACAAAATTTGGAGTATCTTTGTACAATCTCATACGTACATCTATATTTTTATAGGGAGAAAAACAACGCGATAAAAATTCTCTAAAACGATTTTCTAATTTTTCTTTTACCACCCCAACTTTCATTTTTTCTCTGATTTTTCCGTATTTTCGAACGCACAATTTGTTTCAATTCCCACCGTAAATCCTTAAACTCACCACCCGATACGGATTGATTGGAGAAAAATGTCGTCGCCTCTGAAAAGTAATTGTCAAACCATTAAAGTTTGTTAATTGATAATCAAATTTTTATCGACGTTTTGTTTTTGACCATGTACGTACCATTAAAACGTGCATCGCTGATGTCGAAAAACAACTGATCTGTTGTACTATATACATCAGTTGCGTGTTGTTCGTCCGCTGCATTGTTACTTTCCGTTGCGTCTTTGTTCTTTGGTTCTTCGTTAGGATTTTCTTCATCCGACGAATCGTACTTAAATGGATTTTTTGTATCGAAATTAAATTTAAACGCTTGGTTTTTGATGGGTTTACTACCATCTGTACTAGCATCTTCGTGATCTAAAATTATATAACGAATTATTTTATAGACGAACGCACTTTTTGATTTTTTTTATGGATGAACGGCCTGTTTGTTGGGTTTAAGCTTTGAGAAAATGCTGCATAAATTGAAGTATTACGATCTAGTGAGTGGAAAGTACCTTGCTTGGTGTTTTCTTCATTCTCAACTGTGCGTAGTAGACTAAATTGACCTCCTTCTTTAAACCTCTTTGTAAGTGACTCTGATACCGAATAATAAATATCTTTTGATACTTCCACAGGCGTAGTTTCAATAATCTCCTTGGTAGTTTCTTTCAATTTCCTCTTTTTCGTTTTTGTAAGAACTGGTTCTGATTTTTCTGGAATGATTTCATACTTCTTGTGATCATTCTCCATAGGGTCGTACCTAATCATTTTCTTCCTGAAAATGTTCTTTATTAATTATTAACGATCTATTTTTGCAATGGCCAATATAAGGCGATTACTTTATTTTGATTTATCATACTTTGGAGGATTTAAAACCATATCCGGATCCTTTGTTCTTGGAGCCACTGGTTTTCCCAGAACATTTCCCAAAATATCGAGCTGCCATTCTTTTTCCTTTTGTAAATCTGAGTGCTCATTTTCTAATGTTTCGTTTTCACCTGATTTTTCATCGGGTTCCACGAAACGTTTGTCAAGTTTAAATCGTTCATCGTTGCCTAAAGTTATGCCCTCCGCAAAGGACTGAAGGTGTTTATAAATTAGTATTCATTGTACCAAGATCAATGCATTCACAATAACAACAGAATTTACTACCTTGCCTCCTACATTATTTTTAATTTCAAAATCACCGTCAGCCCAAGTCACTTCGTTATCATCTCCGTCACTACCATTATCAAACAAATTCTTTTTTTTCTTGTTCTTCTTCTTTGACTTATGCACTTCAATCTTGTCAATATCCTCATCGAATATTATTTTATTATTACTTGATTGATTATCCTACGATAATGTACACAAAACAAACAATTCGACAATTGACAAAAAATATAAATAACGTAAATTATAAATTTGAAGAGCAATACTTACCAAATTTTTCAAAGCATTTTGTACCGCCTGTTCTTTCGCTCGGAATGTTTCTTTCTTTTTTCTCAATGATTCCAATCGTTTTTTCTCAGACTCATTAATATCACTCGTCTCTAACTTTTCATTTTTGGAAATGTTTCTAACTTTCGGTGTATTCATTTTGACAGTAGGTTTTGTATTACTTTCGTTCGGACAATAAACAGATCAAATAAATCATTGAAAACATAACCTCGCAAATCCCACATTGCAATGTAGCCGTATGTTCATCAGGTTGCATAAGGTTTGGGCAGATCAAAATTCTCTTCGAAGGATATCAAAGCCGACGATGACTACCTTTCATTAGTACTTTAACGTACTGACGAAAGTAGTGAACATTTCTAACTCATCTAACTTATTTTTTAATCCGGTTTGACCACCTGCAAAACCTTCGTTCATTCTTTTCTGAAAAAATACAAAGTCTATGTAGTTCTCGCGTACTTGTACTTGGCTCGAGAAAAGTTGCTTAACTTTGTCTCTTGATATCCTTAAATAACAGAACGGTATTTTGGATTGTTTGAAAAAACTAAGAGGTTAATAAATTTATGTTGCTTTATTTTCATTCCTACGCTATTTACATTTAGGATTAAATATTGATTTACAATCGTGGACAGACGCTCATTGTTAGTCAAACTTTTTCATTTCTTTTCGCCGTTGGTGAGGGTGTTAACGAAATTTCTTCACTGCAACTTTCAGCATTTATTGCAATAGTTTTTGATTTGTTTGTATATACGTTTTCATCACCATTGATATACGCAGGCGCATCGTTTTCGGTCACGTGTTTTAAAAGCCTCGCTTTCGCGTCCTCTTCTGTATCGTTGGTCGTGATATCGTCTAAAAGATCATTTCGTGAAGTAAATTTATATCGCCACAAACATGTATTAAGAATCGCAAAAAATACTTGTATACTTTTCAAAATGTTTTACGGCGTCGCATAATTATTACAACGACAACAAAAATAAGAATATGGATCGAAGGAAGTTTGTGCTAATTAATTCGGATCACCGGTGAAATGAGAAAATTTAATCGAATGGAGGTTCGATGTACCGTAAATTATATAGGAGATTTTATCCTTGTCGTCAATGAAACATATGTCCTTATTGTTGGTAAAAATTTCGATGCTCTCTATGATTTCGGGGTTAACGTTCAAAAGCCATAACCTCTTCTTCTCTGTGTTCAAATCTCTCGACATCCTCTCGATACCCTGCGATACGAACAATGAGTTGCTGATTTCGATAACAAACGCATGAAAGAATGAATTCTGGGACCTTAATTGCAGTGTAATCGACATCTCGAAGTCTCTCGCAATCGATAATGAACGGTATATCACACTCGCCGTATGTTTGAATGATTTTAACAGATTTTGAGCAAAAGAAATCCACTGCGGGATACGAGAGGCCGGTGTCCGGTTTTAGCACTACATATTTCTTCCCCAAGTGTGTCTGGAAATATTAAGCGAATTATACGATTTGTTATCTTAATCCCGTAGCTCCCAAATGATTACTTCGGTGCGAAGTAATTTTTATTGACAGTGGTCTGTCGTGGCGCAGAAACGTGGAAATAACAAAACAACAACAGCAAAGTAGCATGTTACGTAAAGTATTGGATAATAGAGAAGCTAGGCATTTTTATAAACTTGTATTCAAAATTAATTGTAGAAGAAAAGATAAAGCGTACAAAGTCAACTGAAGTACGGTAGTACCTTGTATTCCGTTACTTCAATTTGCGGCCTCGCCGATGGACGTAGGAAAAATATCAAATTCAACAAGGCACCGACTAAAAGTCCAACTTCGACGCCACAGATAATGCAAACCGAAAATGTGATGATCGCCGCGGTTGCGTCTCTCTCTGAAAAATATTCATAAATTACTAACGATATTCAATAGAAGTGCGTTATTTAAGTCGCGATATGAAATTAGCTGAATCGAACGAAACACATTTTCGGACACACGTATAATGATACCTCAATACTTGTTTTGAGTGAACAAAAAGACTCGATATCGTGGAAAAAATAAATCGGATAACAATGGATTTACGCGTGTTTCGCTAATAGGGCTAATCCTTCGAACGCTGATTATGATACCGACTACATCCTTTCCATAATAATTTTATTATCTCCAGGTCTATGATAAACACCACCGCGCTTATCAGTACCGCCGCCAGTGTGGCTCGTGGAATGTAATAAAAGTACGGAGTTAAGAAACTTAACGCCAACAACGTCATGATCCCTGAAATACAATACGTTTTCTTATCGCATGTTTCGGTAAAAACAAAAAAAGCGAAAAAGAAGCTACGAGAGTACTTAACACTCGCGTTTGGCGTCGAAGCATTACCTGTGTACAACCCTGCCATGGGTGTTCGTATACCGCTGGCGGAACTTACGGCACTTCGCGTGAACGCTCCGCAGGACGGCATCGAGGATATCAAGCTCCCGAATATGTTGCACAGCCCTAAGGTCAACATCTCTTGCGTTGCGTTTACAGCACTTCCGGTCGCTACCAATTTAAGAATTTATCACAAGAGCCGTTTTGTAATAAAATGTATTATAATACTAGACTTAATTATTGAACTTGATTATTTAAAGGCAATGCTCGTGCTAAACGATTTGCCAATTTCAAAATTCAATAAAGCATGCGAACCAGGAAATATCGAATTGATATTTCGATCGCTGGCTATTCTACTGCATTTTGACTACACTTTCGGTTCATTAAGTAATCTCGGCGCGTATGATGTGGTTTGAGCCCTTAATTTTATTTACCGAATGCTTTAGCGATGGCGACGTTCGCCAAAACGGAGACCAGAGGTAATACCACTATTCCCGCGCCGTAGTGAGAACACATATTGAAAAATGTGTAGGTACGGTTGCCGACCTGGGAGGAAAACGGCGGGAGGGATACCTTGGGTAGACCGGATGCTACTTTTCCTTCAAAATTGATAAGTAAAGGATGAGTATAAAGGATCCCTCGAGTGCAATAAGATGGAGGGACAGAATAATCGATGAACCTGAGAGTATGAACGGAGCGGATCCTGTTGTTTCCAAATGACATGCAATCGCGGCCGTTATTAAAATGACCAGAGCATTTCTTCCGATGGAGAGGAACCAAAGGAACTTCTTTATGCTCGATTTCTTTCCAGTGTTACTCCGTTCGCTGTCATCCGCGAAGGAGCAGTCGATGTCTTTTAGTTTCTACAATTATTCAAGATCAATCTTGACTCTTGCGCGTTCTCTTTCTTTTTCTGCGAGTTGATAAACAACTCTGCATACTCACTCTAAAGATTAAGAGAAAAGCCATGCTGCATATACCGAGGGCCAGATCCGGCCATCGAATCTTCTCGAAGTTCTGAATTATTTTGTATATATTATCGATGACGTCGTGTGCTTTGATTCGTAATCCTAAAAGGCCCTGCAGTTGAGAAATAATTATGATGACCGAAGTGGCCGAGGTGAAACCCGAAGTGACGGGCATCGATATGAAATCCACGACGAAACCTGCGAAAATCATTTGTTTCGTTGAAACGGCAGAATGGTGAAACTTGGCCTCGGAATAATGGTTCAGACTTTAGAAATGTATAGCATTATTTCTATATCGCAAAAGTCGGGTATCGAATTAGTAGAAAGTAGAGATAAAGAAATTCGTTGGAACGATAATTTTTCATGAACAGAGATTAATATAATTTATCATTATTTTATAGATGTAAATTTATAGATTAACGGCGAAGCTGAAAAATTTTTGGGGGGCGGGTAGTAAGATTAATCACTGATACAAGCCTAAACGCAGCATGCCCATCATTAATTCAATGCAACCAGCCAGAAAGCAGAAAAGCACAACGAAGTCCACTGGCATGTTCCTCGTGTATTCTATTGTTATAAGGGCCATCAGAGACGAGGGTCCAATCGATACCTCTTTGATAGTGCCAAACACAAGGTATACAAAGCCACCCAGGAAGCACGAATAGAGACCGTACTGCGAAAAGTCCATTACTTTAATATTTCTTTCTTTTAGCGCTGCGGGCATTAAGGTGTCTCTGAAGCTAAGTTAACGAATACAAAATCGGTATCCGACGAAAGTATTATGTAATCTTATGAAGCGATCACGTTGTAGAATACTACTCCCGATAATACAGTGATAGCAACAATGACGATGGAAAAAAAGGAAGCGATTGTGAAAGGTGGAGGAAATAAATACCTGTGCAGTGAGACCCGCGAGCGCAGCGTACGCGATACTCTGGGGAATCATAGTTAAACCTAGAGTAATTCCAGCTACTAAATCCGAGACAGCATCTAATCTAGAGTATCCGGGAAACCACTGTAATATCGGCACGTATTTAACGATCGACCGCTTGCACTCTTTCATTCGTTTCTGCGACGACGAGTGTTCCTCGATCGTGATAGAATTTTTCGTAGTCGCGGACATCGTCTTCGAATTAAATATAACGGAATATAATTCACTCTAATAAACGAATTATAGCAGATCTTCCGATCGATGCACGATAGGCGGATAGCTTCCGAGAATTCGAGAATAGCAGGAAACAACAGGACGCTCCGTCTCTGTGAATCCATTCACCGCCGATTTCAATACCGTTCTATTCTCTCCATCGTCGTACTTTCCCGACTTCCGAACTGTTATCATTTCACGCATTTATTCCCAAAGCTCAGTGTAAACGCGTGACGCCGTTCGGAAGGAGCTTCTGGAATCGCTTGATTATATCGTCATCGAGAGTGGCATTCGCTAAAACGTGCGCCTTTTGTTGACAATTTGATAAAGATCTGAGCGACGAACCGTGAAACCTTGGGCCATGACCAATCGGTCGCAGGAAAATCAAAAGTCTCACCGAGACGCTATATTCTATCTTTATCCGCCCAAGATTCCTAGAGCGATACGTGCCAGTTAACGTCGTACGAATTTTCGTACACCTACGCGAATTCGCTGGAGATTAACGGTAGCGGAGAACGTTTAGAATCGAGGAAAGATGTTTCGGTGCCAACATTTTATTGCGCTTCTACCTGACGAATTTCGTCCCTCGTATTAAGATGTTATTGCCGATGCTCCATTTATAGCGTCCGTGCGCGCGTTACATATACGTAACCCTCGTGCTTTTTTCACTCGTTTGTTCGAGACAACTATCCGTCGCGGGTCTCTTTGGTAAAACTAGGGTGGACAATGATCGATTCACGCCTATAAATCGTAATAACGAAATTAATCTACGGGACATCGTACGTACCACGCGTCGCATCGAAGCCATCTGCATTGCATCAGACCACGAAAGCTCTCAATTTCACGCTCACGGTTATTTACGAAAATCGTGTAGCGATACGCATAGATACGCCCTACCGAATCTTATGTAAAGTAATAGAAACCATTAACCTTTTCGTAATAATAATATAATTGTAATAATAATATTAAATGACAACAGTGAATAATAATAATAGTAATAATACATGGCATGTAGTTGATATCGATAAAATCTCTATGTAAAAATTCATTTATAACGCAACCGAAGCGCTTCCGATCGCATTGTGCTTGGAATACAAGATTTCTTTTCGTATCGCCGATCGTTTACACCTTGCATTAACGCAGCTTCTTGTTGACCTGATCGATCTGCTCGTCGATCCTCTCGGAGGTTCCTCGAAACTTGTTTGGCTCAGGTCCGATCATCTGAATCAGCTGCGGCACGTCCTGACCGCTGATCTGCGTGAAGCGCGCTAATGACTTCATGCAAGCGAAGAGCTGCTCCTCGGCGGGGCTACCGTTGAAATATTGTAGTAACGCCATTGTCAGTTCCACGGCCACGTCGTCGAATACCTATATATTTGGATAGACCACGGAATAATTAGAATACCGATTGTAACCGTTTGATCACACACCTGCGCAACCACACCTGACAAAATAATAGACAGTAAAATTCCGTTGTTTTTCTTGCTTCGATAAAGCGCTAAAGAATGAAATAAATCCCCGTCGGAGTAGTTCTCATTGATACGTAATCGTTAGGGTTAATCCGATGTTGACAGATATACACCAGTTTTCGGAAATGTAGTTTTGCGCTTCCCTCTCGACGGCAGTTTTTCGACACATCAGCAGAACTCTCATAGGTTTTCAATATTTTATACGAAGGGTGCAGGGGAAGAACGATCAACCTCACAAAAAGTAAATTTGACAGGAGAGCATTTTTAAAGTTTAAAGACTCATATGGGTATGAAAGAATGTTACAATTCTAATCCTTGCGTGCTTAATATTTTGTTTCACTCATTGTGTAATATTGCATATGATTATTGTACTTAATTAGACAAACCGAAATATATGGATATATCAATTTTCGATTTTTTGGAGTTTGATCGTTCTTGCCCTGTACCCTTCGTATGTGTCACGGGTGACGAAAAACGAACGTCGCGAGAAAGGACGGTGCCGCGGCGAGGGAATCGCGGCCCACCAGGTTTACCCAGAGCAGAACATGGCCGAATCCTGGTGCACACGTATACGTTGAAAGCTATTTATTACTCGTACTCGTGAATGCGCATTTGCGCAAACGTCGGACATCGATTTGTAATTATTGACGACTTACCGTAGCGCAACGGTTAAATTACGAGTGTTCGGACAGGTACCTTAGAAATGCTGCCTTTCGGTAAAAGTCGCCGCAGATTTTTGCTTTTGTTCATTTTCTGAAAAAACAGTACCCGATCTCTGGAAAGGTATCTATTACTCGAACTGCAGTGCAGCAACGTATATACACATATTTACGCACGAACGAGCAGCGAGGGTATCGATATACGTATATGTATACATATAATATTCTAAATCACAGCTAATAATACGACGAAACATCTTTGATGAAATCTCGTTGCTCGTTCGTGAATTAGGTTATCAAATTCGACTCGATGCCAAGAAATTTGTTTAAATTTTAGACAGATTTACAGCGGTTTTTATTTATTAATAAAGGCAGCACTTCTATTCGCGTGAAAAGTGCAAAGCGTCGCGTTCGTTACCATACTCTATTCTATTATTTATAGAAGAATAATATAAGCGCTTGTTAATCTTCCGTTTGTCGCATCTTTCTGTGATGTGCATAGCGAGACTTCAAATTAAAGACGTAAAGTTGGATATTACCAACTTCTCTTTTCTCTTCTCATTACTGTACGTATGACATTTGTTAAAAACAATAAAAACATTGTAGAATGATTGGACTTATTTTTTTATGTTCCTTGATCGAAAGAAATTGATAATCGATACACGGACAGAAAAATTGCAAAAACACTCGTGAGGTGCTTTTAGCGACTAACGGAAGGTTAGACCACGTCGCTAATCAAATTCCATTTTCGTCTCGATGCGCATCATCGAGGAAACAAATGCTTCGCAGTACAGGCTTCCCGATGGCGTAGCCGCAGGTGTGAGTTCAAGTAAAAGCGAAAATGAGCTAGAAGAAGGGACTCTGTTAATCGGACGGGAAGGATACAGACCACAGTTTTTACCTCCTTGCAGGCAAGATTATGGATGATAGCCGCGCCGCGGGTCTGCAGATCAATCGAGTTCGACAGCAACGAGTGTACCGCGACCTTGGTCGTAACCCTTATATTGCTGATACTTTGATTCTGATGCTGCCACTCGGATATGTAGAGCAGCCACTCCGAACTGCTGACGTTCTCGAACATATTCGCCAACTAACGCAAGACAATCGATTCATTACGAATAGAGACGAAAGCGC
This sequence comes from Pemphredon lugubris, assembly GCA_933228935.1. Classification (NCBI taxonomy): domain Eukaryota; kingdom Metazoa; phylum Arthropoda; class Insecta; order Hymenoptera; family Crabronidae; genus Pemphredon; species Pemphredon lugubris. The sequence continues at coordinate 21,380,876 of OW121817.1, read as the reverse complement.
GATCGGAATACTGTCTTTCGACGACGATCGACTTACAAATTCAGCGAGTGGTAGTTGCTCCTCCTGGGGATGACGATCGATGTCGTAAGCATAATTCATAATAATATGCTCCCTCCTATCCTGATGCAACAGAAGAATCACGTCGTCTTTCAGCGCGGCGACGGAGAGTACGTTCAACAGCTTCACCCTCGCGTCGCTCGTCAGAGATTTGTCATAAAGAATTCGCCCTAAACATATGGCGCGTATATCAATAAGCATTGCGTTATTAAGATATTTTACGTGAGTTGATAATAAACAAAACTGCAAAGACTCGTCGATCATAAAGCAAACTCGTGGACTCACCTACGAAATTCAAGAAGTTATCGCCTAGCGCCCAAGAACCCTCGTCCTCCAGAACGTACTGCCGAAGCTCGGCCATACAGGTCTGCTCTTCTTCGTTCAATTTCCCGTCCAGTAGGTTCAGCAATGCCTCGTACTCGGTCCTGATGTTGAACGAGCCCTTAAACACTATTGGTGGATCCCGATAGCGTTTCCTCTCCTCCTGCTCCAACTTCTCTTCCTCCTCCATTTGCATCACTCTCTCCGACGGCAACATGTCCAAGGCAGTGGTGTCTCCGTTGGTTGCCTGCATTTCGCTCATTCCGCCTGCACAACGAAGCAAATGAAATTTTATATCGCCCACCAAGTTTTTCCTTAAGTCTCTTTATTACGAGCGCTATTAAATACGCACCTTCACTTTCCGCCATTTCCGCGCAATTGCTCGGGCCTGTGCTATTGGTATCACCCTCCGCGTTGTCTTTGGCAACTTTCACCTTTTTCTCCTTCTTCTTCTTTTTCTTCTTCCTGTCCTTCTTGGCGAGCTTCTCGTTGATCTCGTTTCTCCTTTCCTCTAGGGCGATCGAATTTAATCTGCCGTAAAACTTGAATTAGTAACTGTACTAAGCGACACCGCACGTATAACCATTGTTTATTCGTAGGGATGGAATTAGGTGGCGATACACACTGAACTAGGAAATAACAATGTAAGCTGCCTAAGTCTTTCGTAAACGATGGATTTATTATAATCGATCGATCGTATAATACTTCTCTGTTCCGTACGTGTTATCGGGCGGAGAAACAGACAGACATTAGCTACCAATATTATTTGCAGTATATATGTACATTAAATTAACTTTGCTATTATTCATAGAATCGAACAGGGTGAGTGGTTGTACCTCGCTTCATCGATCGCAGTGTTCAGAAGCTGATATTCAGGCGAAGCTTCCCTTTGGATCCTCGCTTCGACGAACCTTTGGCCGACCGTGAATCCAGCACTCGCGTTGCTACTTAAAGTCTCTATCACCGGCGCTAAATTTTGCCCGATGCGCCTGCATTGCAATATAGAAAAAATATCATGAAATATATGCATTACGTTATAGCACCGTTCGTAAGGAATTTTTCTGCTTGGCTGATCTTACGTTTCGAGTATCTCTTCCGGAAGATCAAGAATGTACTTTGGAATACCGTTTCCCACCAAAAAGTTGCTCACTTCTTCCGTGAAGCAGTTGCAGTTATGCTTGAAGAGATTGTACGTGCCCGGACTGAAATGAAGAATCACATTTATTTCTAACACTTAAATACTAATAGTGCCTCGCCGACGAGTTCCTTCCCATTTTTGAACACGCATCGTCTGCCAAAAGTTTCTCGGTATTAAAGAAAGTTATCATCGTTATAAATATCTTTGCAAAGCAATAAACAAACAATTTATCGAATAAAATAATTGTGTCCTAAAGTAATTACGAAGCAAGCGTTCGATAACAATAAAATAATTAATTCATCACTACTCGTGGACAAATATTAAATTGCAATTTTAATTTGACTGACTTTCCACATTCTTCTTATTGAATTCGATTTAAGACCCAAATAATCGGAATAAATTATAATAATTTAGGCTATAGTGCATTTAATAAAACAGGGTTTACACGCTATGCCCTACCGAACAAAAACAAATACAAAAATGACATCGAAGCAAGCAGTTTCCGGAAAACTTTCGGCGAACGTAGAACTTCCGCCCGATAACTCACGCGAACGTAGACGTCCCCAGGCCGTTGATGTATTCGAGGAAGACGGAGTACGACAAATAGGTCTCGCCGATTCTCTCGATCTTCTGCGGCTCCCCCAATTCCGTGCCACCCTGAAAACGAAAACGGATCTTTTCGTGTATTGCTCCAGGAAGAAACTGGCCGTTCGGAAGCACGTCAATGTCAATTTCGTCGCGGATCGTTCGTTGGCGAGCAGTTCCCGCCCCCTCTAGCATTAGTGTGCACGTAATTTTAGAACTACGACAAACTTGAGCTTCCCTACGCGAAACGCTCGAAATAAACTACCCGCCGCAAGCGTCGGACTCGCAAACGACGTCTCTTCGAGAACGAAAAAGAAAGGTGAAAGTAACGAGGCGGAGAAGAGAAAAAACAACGAAGGTAGGGAAGCAATCGCGAGGAAGAGAACTGGCGGAGATTACACAATCCTGATGTAATGTTTCAAACTAATGGTGTCCACGTGTCGAGCGCAATTCGATACTACCCCGATTTGTGTCTATGTACAGGCTAATTGTGCCGATAAGTAATATCTTCCATCGATCAACATTTTAAACCGCGAGAGACTGTAAGAAATGGGGCATCGTACGGTGATCTCGATGAAACCGATACTCTTCCACGAAGAAGAGAGGAACAACGAGAACTATAAAAAAACGATCAAAACTGTTAAAAAAGGATCGTAGCTCGATCCTATCCAAAGGAAACGAATGAAATTCATATTCTTCTCCAAGTATAGAACACTCGACGCGGAAGCTCGTATCTCCTCGGACGTAGTACGAAAATACTTGTCACCTACGTTTTCTCGAAGAAGACAGCGAAGCCTCACATCGAAACGAAAGTTGTAAAAAAGACTGTCGGAGCTTGCGACTGGTCGACACGTTCCTCGGTTACGGCGTTCCGACAAGGGTCGGCTCGGACGCTAACTGGCGTCGCGACGCACCGAGTTTCGACGCCACGTAGCCGGCGTGTGAAACTTAAGATAAACGATTCGAGTTCCCATGGTAGCGCGCACGCTCTACGCCCGACGCCGGTTTCGCTTCCCTGCTCTCGCGATGACGTCGTACGTCGACGTCGTCGTCGTCGTCGCCGGATCTTAGGTGCACCGAACACAGCGTTCACCAGCTGATCGTCCACCGCGGTAACGATCGCGTCGACGTTGATCACGGCCATGGGAACGTCGACGACGACGATGGGGTTGGCGAAGAACGCGCCGAGAGGATCTTCGGGTGATGAACGGTGAAGGTACGATCGAAGAAGAGAGGATATACACGGTATCCTAACTTTTGCATATGCACTTTATCTGCTCACTGTTACTCTCTACTCTGCCCTACCTTTAGATTGCCATGCGAAACAGCAAAACCCGACAGTTTCGAACAAAGATAAGAATTGTTCTTCTCGAGAGAACTGAAACCTCGGTTCTGAAATGCAAATCGGAGTAAGACGAATCGATAATCTTTTGGTAGATCAATTCGACAAACGGGGTGGGGGGGAGAGATTCGATCGGATAGATTTATGTTGAATATGATTTTGAGAATGACATTCTCGGTAATAAGATTGAATGCTAGAAGCGTATACGCGGTGTACTTTGAAAATAACAAATTGTCCACGCAGCGCGACGAGGAATTTGATGTTGCGGAGCACGGAGAGACTTACCGATAGCTTTCGCCTCCGTAGAAATCTAGACGATGAAGCATAGGACGGGAAAGAGAGATGAGAGAAAGAGAATGAAGCAAAGCAAGGATTATTTTTAGATTCGACCGGACCAAATTTAGTACTCGCTCGTGTCTAGCGTATCGTATAGCCAGAGCGAGTCGCCACTACGACTAGGGTGTCCGATCGGTCACAGGTTTCGACGACGGAGATGCATCTTACGGAACTTTAACGTTTCGCTAAAAACAGCTTTTATACGCACTGGACATAATTGTAAGTCCGTTAATTGGCGTCAGGACTTGGTGCCTCTTCGCGTACAAGCACGCTCGTTTATTGGAGCCCGACGCGGTAAAAGATCAATAGCAGAATGATGAATTTCAATTACGAATAATTAAATAAGTCATTCGCAGTTGTGATCACTGGGGCTATAGAATATGATTTACTCACGGGCCTGACGCTGTGTATCCCGGCAGGACCAAAGAAATATTCCCTTCCATATGCAACGATCGCAGTGTGCCAAATGCCATCTATTTGTCTACCTGCGGACAAAACAAAAGATTTCTTTCATTAGTTTGAATTGCTTTGGTATGAAACAATTGTAGGTAACCATCCTTGCACTCATAATAATAATACATGTATTCTCTTCGATACTTGGAGCATTTATAACCGTTCGCCTCAAATGGAAGATTCCTTTAATTAAAAAATCACCTCCGCTGTTTGTACAGCGTTTGTATCATTTCGCTTCGATAAAGTGTGTTTCAAAGGGGAAGGTATCTCGGTTACAACAAAAAATATGTACACGTTTAGCTACGGAAATTGAAGAGAGGAAAAGAAAATAGATTTCAGTCAGCACCGAAATACCATCGGATCTCTTGATTTCTTGATTCAGCCCTTTACGCGATACGATTTAATGGCATTAAATCGAGAATCTGTGATAAACGTATAGCCGAAATTCGACGATCGACGAACCTCGACACTCCGGTTAAGATCACGGCGATCGATCTCGTTCAAGGACCAACGAAAACCTCATCGAGCGATACAATAATATCGCGCGTCGCGTCCTTGCCATGCAAATTCCCTCACTCGTAAAGTGTACATACATTCCGAAGTGCTCGCCCGGACGAGGCACGAGCTCGTAATCGTCGGCTCGAGTCTCCTTCGACCTAGTTCCCTACCGCGGGAATAGCTAAGCACATCCGCGATTTTCTTATTGCAACGCGGCTTCTGGGAGGGTCAACGCGGAGAAATAACCGCAAGAAATAGCTCCTACGACCGTTCGGGATGGCAGTCAACCACTTCCAGGCCCGGTGCAACGATCTCCCGGTCGGTGGAATTATCCCGCAAATATTTGCTGTTCTTTGAGACGAACGGAAACATCGACCGAGATGCGCACGTGTGCCATATTACGAATGAGATTCGAAAGCATTCCAGTTTATCATACCATTTCCGATTTTCGCACATTACTCGATTCATTTGCAGCTACTGGCAAATCGTTACGCTTTAGTGTCATTTTAGCATAATTTTGTTTATCTTTTATATTTATCGATGACCCGAAGATGATTTGCAATTCGATTAATATAAAACGGATATGTAATGTTTCAATGAACGAGTCAAGCGTGGTATTTATTCAAAAGAATTTTTATCGATTCCAATAATCAGAGAGTCCAAAGTTTAAAATATTTTTCCGATACAATTCTGACACTCGAGTAGTCGCGAAATATCCAAATATTATGTTACTCTACTAATTCTAGACCTAGACAGAGAAGCTGTTATCTTTCATTAAAATAAAGCACTCGACTTTCCATTCTGAACTACGAATCATCGTTGCAGGGGTCAAACCTGCACAATCTTCAAAGAACTCTGAACGCAACGACTCGCTGAGCTGAGTACACGCGTTCCGAGGCGTATTCTTTTTATAAACATAATGCATACATAATCCACGCATTTACATGTCGGTGGTCGACTAGAATCGTACTTTCGGCGCGGAATACCGAGCGCGCGAGCAATTACGAGTAGCGCTTTCGAAAATAGATCCGCAAGCACGACGGACTGAGTGGCGAACGAACCTTGGGGGTACGTGACGTAAACGCCTCGCGGAGACGCGCGCCTGTCTATTGTATGTACCATACTCCATTTTCTGCGGAATTTCGTACGAATTGGCTCCACCCTTTCACGCGTTACTTCCGCGTTCTATTATACGCAGAAGCCTTTAAGTCGTCGGCGAACATGCCGCGCGTGTTTACGAGCTTCCCGCGTTGTTTTCGCGCCTCTGTCCACGCGCCGTTGATCCCCTCGTGCTCTCTCTATCGGCCGGCATTCATCGTATCCCTGTTTTCTTTCAAACTTGTCCTCGTTTGGTGTCTCTCGACGAGCGCGAGTAAATAGAAGTCCTCTCGCTTTGAAGTCTAAGGAATTTTTAAGGGTTTAAGTATACGCACGTGGGATGTGACCGTTCCATCCCTGATGGAATGTCCGGAGTACATTCGTACCCATTCGGATAGCCAAGAAATATTTCAATATCAGGATATACGAACGGTTCTAGCGCTAGCCGGGAGTAAATTGTACATTAGACGGAATAAGTGTTCCCTTTAATTTGGAGCGATTCATTGTTTAAAGAAGCGTGGGGGAATATTCACACGATTTTGTGGATCTTCGATACGAGCTCGTTATTAGCAATATTGGTAACCAAAGTCTCCTCTTATCTTGTTCTTACACCGCCAATTTGTTTACTTCTTAACAACCAGGCAAATTCCGTGGGATGAATTTATTTCAACGAGCCACGTTAATCCACATTCGTACCGACTCAGTTAACCTACGCTCCGTTTGCCTTTCCGTGTTTGTTTATATTTAAAATCGCTTCGATCCAAAATCGTCGTACAATTTGGCAAGTATCGTGCCCTGTAGAGGCTCTCCTCGATCCCTCGAGACAAGAAGAGCGATGACGAGGCCAGTGTGCGAATACAACGTATACGAGGTCGCAACGAGGTCGATTTTCATCCGTTTTATGGGAATCGATATTTCAATTTTCACCGATCTACGCGCAACTCATTGTTCTTTGCTTTGCGCAAGGTACGAGATGTTTCAGTACTGTGCTCGCTCGCTATAACGTCGATGACGAGTAATCGTATAATATCGAAGAAATTGCGTTAAAGTTTTTGGCAGCTCTCAGAGTCGAAGATAGGTGGTACGAGTTGTCGACACAGTTTACAAGCGTGTACATCGCTACGAAAGGGAAAACGCATCGATGCATAAGCCGCGATACCTGCTGACGATGATTGTGACTCGTATAATTGGTACAGCGATAAATAGTAGCAGCGAAACTACGAGACTATTTATAACGTAGCGTAAAAGAAACATTTTCACCTAGTAAATGCATTTTCTATAGAGTGTGCAGTCATGAAGCAACGCGATGCGCGGGGCTTCTGGCATCGTACAAGGATATCTGGTTGTTGCTGTTTACATTGCATAGGTGTAACGTAGAAAGGTAGAGCAATGGGTCCTTAAATAAGATTCTAAGAAATTGAAACAAGATTACTGGGAACAATGGATGGACTGAAACTTTTAGAATTACCAGGGTTGTCGATTGTCGTTATCGTTTACTTAAATTTTAATGGACTTACCGATTAGGATTTTAGACATCACGGCAGCCATGCCTTTTGTAAGATCGTAGATGTACAGTTCGACCGTGGTCCTCATATCCTCCGAGTTTTCCATTTTGTTTATCTGTAAGAAATTTATATTATTAGAATTAATCGTTCACGGTAATTGACACGAAGGATGAGAAGTTGCGACACACATTCAAACGTTGATCCAAGTGAGGACAAAAATCATGATCATCGCGGTCTTTGAGTTATTTTAATTCAACAAAATACGCTTTGGTGCCGACACGTCACTGTATCGTACAGAAAATCGTCGAGTATTTCAAAAAACAAAAAAGATCTTCCAGGATCCCATGCCCATAGTTTCGAACAACGTTTAACGATGAGCAAAATTCAATTATTGTACCTCAAACTTTCATATTTCCTAATAAAAAGATCTAAAGTTCGTCGCTCTTATTCGTCACGTAACAAGACGCGAAACAACCGAAAAACGAAGAACAGAGAAACTTGATGTAAAATGGAAAACTGTCCAGAATTAGGTCCACCGGTCCAACATACCTCCTGACGTTGGGTTCTGACGGATGTAACGACCAGAAGACACAAATATACCGCTCTGCTCCGTGAAGCCTCGCTTCCTCGGTTTGACCCGAGTCGCCCAAAAACACGTACCCCGAATCTCAGGATGAAAGAAAGCGCGTGAATCTTTGTCGCGCAAACGTACACACGATTAGCAACGATGGTACTCGAGAAGGGAATGGAACGCTCGGATAAACGGTTATCCGACGTCACGGTCTTGGCTGATCTGCACGGAGTGACACTACTTCATCGATCCTATCGATCCAAATTTGTCCCTCGTATCTCGCGGACATTGGTACGATTGACATCTAACTGTTGCAATCGATGCCTGATACAAAATTGAGTTTTCGAACGGGTTCGGGGGAACGTCTCTCGACACATTACCCGCGGCGAATAGAATTTTTGGTGTTTTCGTATTCAAATAATATGCTGCTGTTAAGCAACGACCAAGGGAAGATAAAAGAAATAAAAAATGTACGCAGGTGTGCTTGTTAAGACCCCATACTAAATCGCAAGATCTCAAACAATGCCTTGAGTGACAGGATATCGGAATATAAGAGATCAAAAGAATTTATTGAGTGCGAAATCGCGAAATCGTAATAATTTAGCAAATCAGATTCGTCAGTCCACGAATAAGTTTAGTTTCAGCCAATGAATTACTTGAAAGATTTTTGACGCACGCGTTCCTACTTTCTGTTTTTTGTAATTTTATTATAGAGTTTGCCTTAAGCCAGGAATAACGACTTGGGTAACTTTTAGAAAGGATGCATCGAATCATAAATGCAACGAGCAAGTTCCAGAAGAAACACGGAAAGCGGGAATGAATCAGCGAAACGCGGTGATTGTACACGTAATCACCGATGCTCATTGGCTCAGCGATATTTACGTAGGAGCGTGACAATTATATTTGAATATCCGGATAACCAAACAGAAAATTGTACGCAGCATAAATCATTTCCATTCAATCAAGTTCACTTGCACTCTGACAACTCACGTTTACGAACAGTATAATCTATCTACGGTATCGGAAAGTGTCGCAAAACCATCGAAAATCAAACGCTAGTCAGTAAACAGCAATTTGCCATCGATTCGGGCCGTCAATCAAACGCAATTATAACAAAGAGATGTTACGATGCCGTCTCGACGATTACACGTTACCTGTTACCATTACCTTGGAATTTCTCGAAACCATCGCTCGAACGCATACTCGCAAATTCAACCCTTAGAAAACAACAATCGCGCGAAACCGCCAACAGCGAGGACGCGCGAACGAGAAACGTGGTTCGAAGAAACAGAAAAGAGCGAGGATATAAAAGACGATAGAACTGTGCGGACAGAGAGTTAAATGAAAGACAAAAACCGTCGACCGTCAATTCGAACACCTACCTTCTCGCTTTCATTGACGACGATCCATTAACAGGTGGATCGATTATCGGAACGCCGTGGCGTCGGGACGCACGGACGGGTGACGGTCGAAGGAATGCCGGGGCTGCTATCGGCCGTCTCGCGCGTTACGGAAAGTCGGTGATTTTGCAAAACGTCGCAAGGTGAGAGAACTCGACGAGAAGGTGATGCGTACTCGCGGCGAGGGTGCGAACGTATGCCTCTCGCTGGACTGGCTAGCAAATGCAACTGATCGCGCGGAAATCGTCGACGGTGCCGGAGACCCGTTTCGCAGACACGGCGCGGTAGTCGTTCTTGCCAGGAAGAAACGGTAAAGAGGTAAGAGGGTCATCGCGAAGGCAGCGCCTGCCTATCGGCATCACGGCCAATAACACAATGCGATTTGCGCGGGGTAGAAGCTGTGCGGAACGTGCGAACGGATGACGAGGGAGATCTATCTCTCTGACGACAGACATCGCGGAGGAGCTACCGCTTCCTGCACGGAAGACCTTCGTTACAGAGAAAATAGAACTTATTCTAAGTATCGAGAGTATTTGCTCTACGAGCGAGATGTATTGAAAGCGAGAAACGTTCAAGGATATTTCTCGGTGGATGTCGCGTTGTCGGGGGTCTCTTTTTCGAATCGTAGTCCATCGTTGGTCGAAGGATTGAACTTACCGCGAGGATGTCGATTGGTAGAGGTCGGAATAGTGGAGTCATGGCCTTTCTTTGGGTTGGGTGATTTTTGCTGATGGTTTTGCATGTATATTTGTATGAATATCTGAAAGTTGTTTTTTTTGAGTAGGTGTCTCGTCAAAAACCAGTCTCGGCAGGATTATTCGATTGTACATTTCGGCGAAATATAAGGTCACGACTCGTTTATAATAAACGTAATGGATCACCATGGATCTATAAAATATTTTGGGCCTCTGATTCCGGGAACATAATATTTACGGTTTACGGCCATTGTTAGGGACAAAACAAAAACTATTCGAGGGTTCTACGCCGAGATCTCAGATTTAATTGTTTTGAAGAAAAAAGGAAAGTTTATCATCGGCAAGCAAAGGTGTAACATACCAATAATTCCCAATGTTCACGGGGAGTAGAGTTCTCGTCTCTCGATGGGGATTAGTTATTAATCGTTGGTGAGAACTGGAGTCGACGCAACCCCTTGCGAGAAAATTGGTGAGTCGAAACCAAATTATAAATGAAAGATCTGATCAAGCATTAGTGATTCGTTGCCGAATCACAAATTAAAGAGTTGGCCAAGCATAAGAAGTTATCTGCTATTTTCAATTACATAACTTTAGACGATTATTTAATTTTCATCGCCTACCGGGTATCTTGATAGTTTCTTACATTCGACATTGCCACAACATTTTAAGACGAAATAAAGAAGGTTTTGTTTTTGTCCATCAAGCATTGATTTTCAAAAATATTCAATGTATAAACCAGATTAGGAACTTTAATTGATTCGCGCTTCAACGGTAGGCCTTTGTTTCAATTTTCTGGAGAATTCTTTTGGTTAATCAAAAGATCACAAATTAAAGATGAATAACCTGGAGTATTGAAAAGAAAGTGAAGCGAAACGATTAATCCGATTTATAAATTATGAATGACCAACCACCTCTAAATTTGAAATCTTTTACCTTTGACGACGAAACGTTATTAATTAGTCATCGATGCTCGTTTATGCTCGTTGCAAGATCAAAACTGATCTAACGCAATTCGTCAGCTTGACTAATTGAGCGTCGTAGAGATTCGAATCTGACGCAATCGCTGAATGACTCGTCAAAGTCCTTTTCCTTCCCGAAGATAAAGACAGGCTTACCATAAACGCAACGTACATACATCGCTTCGTAAGAATAGAAGAAATAATAATCGAAATAAATATAGCGCGACTAAATCGAACAATAATCTTCGAACATCCGATTCCTCTCGTCTCAATTAAGCCATCAATTTTTTCTCAATCACTCCGAAAATCGTCGTACGAGGGTAAATTGGCAAGGCGCTTCTTATTTATAACCGAAGGCGATCACCTGGTAATTGGCAACCACCGCCACCGTGGCCATGACCGGATACTAATTTGCGATCGGTTCAACAACCTGCCTCGATCGCCGTCGTAAATTCCCGCCCCGCGTTTCTATCCCTTAAGATGAAACGAAACATCAAAAACGTGCGTTGAATTGCGTAACGCGTATCCCATCTTGCACGATCGCCGTTCGCGTCGCATAACCTCAGTCTCGAGAAATCTTCTTAGGCGACAGCTTCGCGAAATAAACGGGGAAGAAACGTCAGAAGAGTTTGCGGCAGAGAGACAAAGATTAGTCGGTGAACAACAATCGTATAGGTGCTGTGTAGGTGAAAGAGGGGGGGCGGGTGCGGGAGAGGAAGGGTGGTTTTCGAAGGGGTGTAAATACGATGTCCGTTTCGATGCCGTTGCAAGGCCGGTTGCATAGCCGATCAGGGCGCGTAATAAATTCGTGATCGCGTGCGTGAAGAGATATCTGTCGCTGGCAGGCTGGCGAATCCACGGCTGGACAGATTAAAAATTAAATAACTGGCGATCGCGCTGCTCGCGTGCTGCATACCCGCGGGGGAGAGAACGAGGCGCAACGAAGTATAACAACGAGAGACAAGTGACAACACGGGAACGTCACGGGAAAACACTCGTACTCACCACGTTCCGTCGTTCGGCGATCGAATGCGCGCCGTGCGATTCGCAGTTTCCCAGGAACTATAGAAAGGTGGCTGGACGGTGAAGTTTTTTTTTCTTGCGTCCGTGTAGATTTGACGCGAGCGGGCAACGAAGTACGGGCGAAGAGTCGAGTTGTCAAAATATATTTGAAGAGGAGTCGAATCGCGCAGTTCGCGTGGCCTATGTTGAATAAATCGAAGGGGGAGAACGGTTAGACGGTGAACAAGTGATAAAAGGAAACCGTCGCGGTCGCTGGAAATTTCTTCTGGCCGTCAAGTTGAGAGAAGAGGTTAGGGTGCCAAACGTTGACTCGACAATTTTCTCGCGTCTCGCTAGGGACTTTGCTAAGCTCGCGTTCCGGCAGGCAAGGAGAACAGCGGGTTGAACAGCTGATGTTTCATCGACACCGGCGAAATGTCAAAGTCCAGACAAATCGTAAGTCAACTGCTGCAAATGATTAATGTTTCTACAATAACTCTGTGTGGTCGATTATATTTGAAACTGAAAATGTTTAGCGTAGAAAATGCCTGGTTTAGAAGGAATTGGAGAAAAAGCTCGCGTTACACGCGGTGATATCGATGTAACTTGGCAAAAATTCCTAGAGCTCTTGAATCCTGAGTCCTGTATTAAATTTTTTTTTTTATTTTCATTTACTCATTCCCCAAAGTATACGATTATAATAGGTTCACGAGTTCGGATCCAAGATGAATGATGTTTAAGTAATAGAAATATTTGAAAAATTGACACAGCAAACATTGTTAATATACAGAATTTATTGTTTATTTTCACGAGCCAATAATGTTTATTAGAATCGTTTTAAAATTCTTTATTAGTTATACGTAATTTCCTTGCATTAGTATGTCTTTTATTACATCAGTATTGCAAATTACGCTGACTCTTATTAATGACTTGCCAAAAATGAACGAACCATGTTTGTTGTTCCAGACTCTGCGCGTGCAATCGTCGGAAGGAATAAAGCGTATAGATGTAAACACATCTGATACGGTCGCCCAGCTTTTTGAAAAGGTTAATAATAGTTTTACTCCATTATCTGTAGTATTGTTTTGATAAGAGCATTACGGATATTTATTGATACATTGTTGTTTCAGGTGATAGATGCCTTTCAATTAAACAGTTTTGGATTTGGACTGTATAAGCAACGAAATCACAAGGATGAACTCGTGCCGACGCAATATAAAACAGTATCTGGTACAGATCTGTCCCATGGAGATATGCTGTATCTGGCTCCGCACAATGGTGCACAATTGTGGAATGCCCCCTCGACTAGTAACGCATCTAATACTGCTTCCAAAGGTTTCAACTACTTTTTTTATCAATCTTTTACAAGATTAACAAGATAACATTGTGTCATATTAATTTGTGTCATATTAATTTCTTTGCTTCACATTATTCAGAACCAGGACCAATGGAGATAGCGGGAAGCACGAATCGTAGCACTGGAACTTCTCGGTCATTGCCAAGCGTAACTGAAGACGAAGTAGACGAACAGTTGTGGAAGCTTGATGGTAAAATACAACGGAAACGAGATGAGAAACTGTAAGTACATGTGGTTAAATTTTGTTCAAAGTTGAGTTAGCACTGACAGACATTTTTTCGACAGATGTCGACATGGACTAAATGGTTGTTGTGTTCACTGTTCGCCCCTCGAACCCTTTGACGAGGTTTATCTAAAGGAACAAAATATCAAGCATCTGTCCTTCCACTCCTATCTTAGGAAACTCACTGCCGGTGTTGATAGGTACGTTAAATTATCCTGCACATTACGCAAACAGGATAACGCTCAATTCTTTTCTTTTTAATAGAGGCAAGTTTATACAACTAGATGACATAAGCTGCCGCATAAAGACTGGTTGTAAAGATCATCCACCGTGGCCACGGGGTTTTTGTAGCAAGTGCCAGCCAAATTCCATTACTTTAAATCGTCAGCCTTATCGGCACGTGGACAATGTTATGTTTGAAAATGCTAGTTTAGTCGAACGTTTTCTCAATTACTGGCGCAATACTGGCCATCAGCGCATCGGATTTTTATATGGAAGATACGAAATACACTCAGATGTCCCGTTAGGAATCAGAGCCGTTGTCGCCGCTATTTACGAGCCACCTCAAGTGAGTTATACAAAATAAATCGCATAGTCGAAACCGGTCTGTTTCTGGATTTTACCAAAATAATTCCAATTGCGCAGGAAAGTACAAAGGACACCATACGACTTCTACCGGATGAAAAGAGAGAAATGGTCGACCAATTGGCGCACTCACTTAACTTAACGAGGGTTGGATGGATATTCACCGACCTTATAGCTAACGACGTGAAGAAAGGAACGGTAAATAAAGTTGCAATCTTTCTGTTCATAATACCGATGAAAATTGCAGCAGTAAAATAATATCGTCGGTTCTATTTACGTAGGTGAAACATGTTCGAAGCATAGAAAGTCACTTTTTATCTGCTCAAGAATGCATTATGGCTGGGTACTTTCAAAATCAGCATCCGAATCCTTGTCGTTTTTCTCCTAACAATTACTTCGGCTCAAAGTTCGCCACTGTGTGTGTTACCGGTAAGTTATAGTTACTGCGTTACCAACTTTTCGCTTTAATTTCACATTCTAACAGTACTAGACTAAGGGCCGGTTTTGTCAATGCCAGATGAACATTTTTCACTGAGTGCTTCCTCATGTATCAGATAAAATCTGATTTTTCGTTCATCATTGACTGGAAGTTTCGAGTTTTACATATCAGTATAATATATCCGATGAATAGTGTTCAACCGTAATCAGCAAAACCGGTCGTAAAGCAACTGTTTATATAATTCTCCATTGGTAAATGGAAATCTTCAGGATTCTAATATATTGTCCTATACACAATATTGTTAGATGTTATTCCTTTATCTAATTAAATTGAAAACGTGAGTTATTATTTGTTATGAAGGAATAACTTTATTCGATGAGGCTTAAATTTTTCCGACGATTACAGGCGATGTCAAAAACCAAGTCCACATGGAGGGTTATCAGGTGTCTAATCAGTGTATGGCATTGGTGCGTGATGGCTGCTTGGTTCCTACGAAAGACGCTCCAGAGTTGGGCTATGTGATTGAATCAACCGATAAACAGTACGTTCCGGATGTTTTCTACAAGGTGAGTACCTTTAGAGATTTATTTTTCTTTGTATTGTTACTTGATTTATTCTTCTGTCTCCAATTAAAATTGCAAACCGCTGTCCAGCTCAACTGTAAATGCTGATTATATTGATAATATATGTTCCTATTGAATCAAGATGCCTGGAACTAGTAAACGTATAGAAAACAAATAGGGGTGGGAAGGGATGTTCAGTAAAGTACACTCGAATGACAAGGAAACAGTTTATAACTCAAAATCAAATGATTAAAAGTACATTTAAATTGGGTCACGAACTTTGCTTCGTACATGTATAATGAAAATAATAAAACTGTTTAAGCGTGGGCACCACGGGTAAGCGTTACCATAGGTTCGCAAACAAAATGATCTCGATTTTTCGTGTGTAACGATGAATAACGTTTTAGTTTAAAGTGTAGGTTGAGAAAGAAAGTAAGAGGAAAGGGCAAAGAGTAAGGGTAAGTGATAGGAACAGACCTAAAAAGGAAGGAAAGGTAAACGAGGAAAAAACTTATCGAGAGTTATAGCCGCTCAATCGTTTAATTCGAACGCGAGGGGCAAGGTAAACTGTCGGTAGTTCGAATCGATATTACAAGCTATGCGATGTTACCTAATCACGTTCATAAAAATATATGTAGTATATATATGTGTATATATATATACGCGCGCGTGTGGAGATTTGTGTATGTGTCAGGTGGGTTTTCTAGCTTCGCTCGCTTCGGTAAAGGATGAAATTTATGCCCTTTATAATCGAGAGTTTGATCTAACATTTATCGCTTGGTTTCCGTACGACCGAAACGAGAGAAATTCTTTCGAGCACAACCACCCTTCGATCGTCTTCTCCGCGTTACATTCTAACGGCAATTCATACGTTTGTCCCGATACAACGGGCTCTTCATCATACACCGTCCCAAAACATATTTATCAGCTAATCAACAAGTGTTAAAACTTTCAACTTCAACATCGAATGAGGCTTTCGTCGAAAAAGGCATCCGCGACGTCGAGAGCGTGCAGTTACCTACAATACATGAGTGCGTTTTTTTGTCTGTACGTGCCGGTTGTACAGTACGCTTTTCCTTCGACGCGGTCTCCTCGCACACGTGTACACGACAGCACGATATAATAACGATAGGATTTACGAGGATTCAGACGAGTAGTATAACGCATAACATTATCGTAGTTACTTCGATATACAGCATCGAGGAATGATTCGTTTTAATGTATATATATATCTATATCCGCTCATTTCGTTCGTTTTTTTTTCTCTGATCAGACGACGGAGGCTTACGATCTACATAGTAGTAGTTAGGCCTTGCATACATTTGCATGTTGAGATCTAATCTTAAATACAGTTAATTTACGAAGGGCCCGCTAGACCACAAAGAGCAAAAAGGGAAGAGCGTCTTTGTGAGACCATTCGACAGGACCCGTTTTCCACTTTCTACCGTAAATTCGATGCGCGCGCGCGTTCACTCTTGTTCCCTTTTGGCTCTTTCTTTCTCTTTCTCTTGGAACGGAACGATACGTGATCGTTGATCGGACGAAATATAGTGTTGGCCCTTACGCACCTACGTATCGTTCGGTTAAAGTTCTAAACGACCTGCGTATAATGGAATCACGATTTGTTTCTTTTTATTTGACTTTACGAAGTCAAAGCGCGTTTCGACCATAAAACGGGAAAAAAGTTATTCCGCGTATGTACGTGTTTGTTCAACTCTTTTTTTGTGTTTTTTACAAATATATAGAAGTATGCGGTGATACGCATACGTTGTGTTTGCTCAGTTTTTCTCTTCGTACTTAATTCTCGTCTACGCGTTTCACTATCTACGATCTAAGACATTAGCAGCGCCCGCGGGGCGGTACCGTTAACGGAACGGCACTCTTTCAATCCCGACGCGTGACGCGCTCTATGAACTATAACGTTAGCAATACGCCGATAGCCAAAATAAATGTCGAACCTCTTCCTAAAACAAATTGTCGTATCAGCTAGAAGTCGTATCGATATCACGATCGATCTGAGGTACGTATGTGTCGATCATCGTCGTTATTGTAGATACAGAATCACGTCGATTCTCGATCAAATAGCAAAATATGGATCTTTATTTCTTCGTCGTTCTCTCGCGCGTCCACGTTTTAAAAATAGATTTCAACATCTTTAGAATTCTATTGTTAATAGTTAATTAAGTTGTGACTCGTACGGAGCATCGCGATTTATGGAGCTATGTCGCGACGGTGTCTCCCGATATATATAGATTATAATATCGTTTCGCCGGATATTATGTATATACGTGAATTCCCCCTACGTGTAACGCCCCCCTACCCCCCACCCCACCCCCATTTTCCCAAACGAACGCGTCAGGGATACCGTCGCGACTCGTAAAGTTTCAATTACCTAGAGCAGGAAAACGTAAGGTATACGGGTAGTTGCTACCCTTCGGTGTACTAACCACGATAGCGATGTCGTTACAATTTACCGCATTTCATTATTTGGATACTCTTGGTAGGCTTGCCAGTTTGATCGCCGAACGTCGATATCTTCTCGACGAGGTCCAGTCCCTCGACGACGTGACCGAAGATACCAGTGAATCCTCGCATCTCTTGCAGTATTATCCGAAACTGCGAGCCTACCATGCCGAGGTTGTCGTGCCGCTTCTGGGTTCTACGCATACCCACTGCTCCCCTCACCGCCGGAAATTTCGTATCGTCCGGCATGAAGTATCCATCCTCGAATATACTTCTGCCACCGCGGCCGTTGTTTAGCTCGAAGTCACCGGTAATGACGGACTCACCCTCCCAACACTGGAAAATCGTGCACCCTTTGTAACCGACCCCGACTTCCCCAGTCGCTAGCACACTGAAGTTCTTTGCCATCTTCGGCGCCACGTCCGGTCTGACTTCTATAACGATTCGACCGTGCGGTGATCCGTTCACTTCGATGTTGAAGTAGTACAGCGGATAAAGGTTCGACGGTCCACGAAGGGATGCCGCTATTCCACTGGACGGCGGTTGAGGGGACGAGTGGACGGTTACCAGACCCCCGCCACCTGTACCAACGCCGTCCGGTATAAAGGTCGGTTGTTGTTGCTGTAACATTGCGTTCTGTGGCGCGGGCGGAACAGGTTTAACGGACGGCGAACCAGGCGGAATAAGTAGTTGCGTGCCTGATGGCGGCGGGGGACCTTGATGCACGTGAACGGAACCCGGTGGTGCCTGTTGTTGTTGCATCATAGTCGAATGATACTCTATGGAGCCGTTCTGCATGTGTTGCTTACTAACTACGTGCCTCGAGTATAGCTGCGACATACAATAATTTGCGAGGAACAGGATCGGATTATGCGAGGCCGCCAAATGATTTGGTAATCTACCGCCGTTACCACCTCCTTGGGAGACTAACGGCTCTCCCGTATGAATACCGGCTAATGCTTGCTTCAATAAAGCAAAATCGAACACCACGCCAGAGTTGCCTATGAGATCGTCGAGCTGGCACTGCAACATCATTTCTTGATATTTCGATTGCAATCTTTGCTTCTCCACGATGAGCTGAGAATGCAAATTGTACACATCGCTAGGACTGTCGGTCATTTGTAGGCTAGCTTTTGCTTTCCCAAGGGTTTCCCGCGCGTCCGTGATCTCGGGAAAGTGACTCCAGCCATTCTGCAGATCCGTTTCGACGTGTGTCTTTAGAGTTACGCAAGCTTCCAGCACTTTTATCAGAAACTCCCGTTGTTGCATCGCCAATCGTTGTATTTCCGTCGATAGCTTTCCCATAGCAACTAACTCCAATTGAACCTGTGAATCGGACGCGCGTTTCTTGTTTTTTTTATTCGCACAGGATAGAGAGATTTGACAAACATAAAATATACACAGATAGAATAGAAACTTACGTCGGACATGAGTTGTTCTTTGGCATCGGTTTGTGATTTAATCTGGTGACCCGGGTGTTCCTGTGGTGTCGCACATGCTCTACAGAGTGACGTGCAGCACGTTGCGCACCATAATGCTAATGGCATTCCATGTGTGTGGCAATTTTCACTCTACAATGATATCGGGATCGTTAATTCTATGTCTGCTATACGCCCCGCTTTATTACGCGATGAAACTATTACCGGACTCGCGCATCATCGAAAAATTACCCTGAATAAAAAATCGCTATTCTCTGTGTATCTCGCAAGGAAACTATTACAGGCCTTATAACATGATCCTATTACTATTAAAACCTATCTCGGTATGGCTTCATATCGTGCTTTTCTTTACTATTTACCGATGAAAGTCGTTTGAATTGGGCGTATCAAACGTGAAAACGCAAAAAAGGGAGAAGAATATAAAAACTGATCACCGACGAGTTCATAATAGTTGGGTATCTAAATTTCGCTTTCGTTTCGTATACCTTTCTCTCTTTGTCGCCGGTCTTCCCAGATGTGTTGTTCGTCGTGATTTTGAAATGAGACAAATTGTTGGCTAGAGTAAGGAGAGGAGAATGCGTCGGTAGAGCGTCAGGTCCCTGATCACCCAGGTCTGTCCTCTTCCAACAGTGCGCACAGAACAACTCCCGCCCTTTCAACAAATTGCTTTCTATGCAACGCAAGCAAAAGTAATGTTTGCAGCTGAGATATTTCGGGCATTGCTCAGCATCGTTGTACTTCTGCTTGCAATAGCTGCAAAGCGTCAGTTCCTCCAAATCCGTCAGCACGCTCGGATCCAGCATCTGAAAAAAAAGACGAACAAGATTGCTTTTCGAACATTGATAACACGGACGAGGAACAAAGTACGAAAATATCTGAAACTCGGACTTTATTTAAAATACGGATAATGCGAAACACATTCCGAGTGTACGCGTAGTTGGCGTTCTTGCGACTGAATATTTCGGGTCTTAAATACGTTACATAGAGTACCCGGATCATCGATACCACATTGTTTGGGAATACGTGCGATAGCTCGACATTACTATACCGGTTCCTAATGAGCATCGTAATGGTTGAATGACACGCTTTGTTTTCTTACCCTTTTGTTTCTATTGCCAGTACACACATACTCTCTTTTTATTATCACATTCATGAATATCAGTATTATGTTTACCAATGAAACGCGTTAAATTTGACAAACTTCAATATTCGAACTACGCATAATTCTCTTTTGTTTATTCGTCTGGTAGCGTAACTAACATATTGAGATCGTAACGATAATATTTCACAATTAATCACAGCTAGAGCAGAATGAAACTAATTTCATACTCCGTACCAATATCGATTCGAGCAAACGAGCAAATACAGAATCATAATTCGGTAATGGCACTGCACGTTCCGGAAAAAGTGACGCGTCTCAACGAAGGACGCGAGACGGGCATAGGGCGGCAAAACGAGCAAGAGAAAAAAAAACGAGGAGAGTTCATTTCAACGCCGATATCGAGCGTACGTCACTCGCCTACGTGTCCCCGCGCCCAGTTAGGTTCCTCCGTTAAAGCCATCTTTCTTCTCGAACAAACAATAACAAGCTTACTCTCGCTATCCCGGCATCGTCCCCGCGATCGTGCCCGTCGAAATAGGTTAGCTTCATATCTCGCCTGCTCGCCGCGACAACTGAGGGAGATTATTATGCAACCACTGACTTCACGACACCTACGGGATACCGAAAAGAAAGGGGGGAAAAATGACATTTCGCGGGGTAGCGCGCATGCGCGCAAAGTCCCGCCAAAACCTAAGAGGGTCGGACAGTCGAAGTTGTGGGATTCGCCATTCGCGATCAAGAGAGTGTGGATGATGCGGGGGTGGGGGGGAGGAGGGGTGGTTGACGATGAGAGGGAGAAGGATCGTATCGAGTGGATACAATTGCTTTTACCCCGCGAATGAGTCGGATGGCACACCGGCGCATACGGCCGATAAAACGGTCGGCCCAATAATATGTATATAGATTCTAGAGGCTTATCGGCCGGGCTCTCTGCGCGACGTTACATCGTCACAACTCGTGACAAGTCGACATTCGGATTGAAAACGATTATTCGCGGAGCACTGCGAATCGGGCAAATTCCGCGGGAATATTATACTCGATCCCTGTCGCACTATCGCGGCTGTGTTTGTACGTACTCGGTATAGTACTCTTTCTTTCTCTTTCGTGCTCGCTTGCTCTCTCTCTCTCTCCTTCTCTTTCCCTCCCTCTCTTTTCTCGCTCGCTCCCCTTTACTCGGTCGGTTTAGTCGATCCCCGTCTATCGGTTTCTCATTCTTCCTTCCGATCACACAGCTCTCTCTCTCTCTCTCACTCACTCTTTCACTTAATACTTCGTCACTCGCTCTCTTTTTTGCATTTCTTTCTTTTTTACACACATGCACACACACCCTCTCTCTCTCTCTTCCCCCTTTCTCTCATTCGCTGTTTCACTATTTTTTGGCTCGTAGAACCACGTAAATGCTTCCGTACCGTGTATGCACGACTCGTGATCGTCTCGTTGCCGCGCGATGGAGGCTGATCGTTGGCACTCGTCGCTCCCAGCGTGGTACCGTGACGATGGTCTCCTCGTAACGTTCGCTCGTACGTACGATTCGAGTTTAATTTACATCGGGATTGAAGTAGTGTCTCGCGGTTACCGCACGCAGGAATCGGTCACCCCGGGGTTCTCTCTCCTGGTTCGCCGCTGCCGCCTTCGTAGGAAAGCTTTTTCAAACGCGAAGCCCTTACTACCCTTTCTCGCGCGTTACGTGCTTTTTCACGGTTATCGAAAGTCGTGAGTTATTGTGGATAACATAACGACGGCCCGCCGGTAACGCGGCGTTACTTTAGCCTTAGCTCGTGCGAACGTTTTGCCACATCATGATGTTTGGTTCACTAAACTAACCACTAGCATGGCGGCGACGACCGACCGACCGACCGACACACACCACAGCGCGCGCTAGTCGCTTACGCTGTTGCTCTCCTCTCTTCTCCTCCCTTCTCCACCGCCCCCTGTTCCTCTCCTCTTTCCTTCTTTTCCCCACTACGTCCAGCTCGGCCACTCCGTCTCCCTCTTCGCCCTTACTTTCATCTCTCTCGCATACTCCTTCCTTCCCCGCTTATACACTTTTCAAGCCCCGAACTCGTGGCAACAAACGGCGCCGTTGGTCGTCTGCGGGTTCTACCACTGCGCGCGCATTTCTCCAACGATTGTGGGCACGAGCGTTATGGACCTACCTTCATAATCGTTCCTGTAAACCTCGTTATATCTACTTGAAACGGCCAATGAGATTGCCCGGGCCGATACTCGAGCTCGGGCACGTGTCAGGGCCGTCGCTATCTTTCTCACTCTCTTTCTCTCTCTCGCTCCCTCGCACTATTTCTACGTTTCTTCTGTATGTAATCGCTGGAGCAAGAATGATTCTAGGATACTGCCTTTGGAAAAGATCTATTTGAATCGTTATGATGCATTTTTAAATTAACCGTAACGGTGTCTGTTTTTGGATCAAAGGAAATATGCGTATTTCTTTAAGAATGCCGGAAGAATTTGAGGATGAAACATTAGCAAAGAATCTTTTGTTTTTGTTTCTTAGGAAAAGGATTCGTATGGAAATGAAGTACCAAGGCTAGCGAGACCTCTGCCCGTAGAATATTTATTAGTGGATGTGCCTGTATCTACGCCACTCACACCGCAATTCACATTTTATGCTAGCGATAACATTACTCCGTTCCCAATTGAAAATAGGTGTGTATACAGGGAAAAGAAAAAAAGCTAACGACTCTACCTATTAATATAATATCGTGGATAATCTTTTCCCAGGCTCGTCGATGGACAAATCCAAGAGTTCAGTTCCCTCTGCTCTTACATGCAACAGTTTAGTCAAGACCAATTCCTCGAAGCAACTTCTGATTTTCATTTACTTCTTTTCATCGCAACTATGGACATGTTACCAATGATGGTACAGTATTCTTTCATGCAGAACGCGAATCTTATCGAATGAGATTTCCCAATTGGCATAAAGCGTTATCTCTGCTATTTCCTTTCTTTAGGATCACATGGCACCACTATTAGAGGCAGTTTGTAACAAAGACAGATCGAAAGCAAGGGTATGGGCAAGTTCCGAGCATTGGGCAACAGTTGAACAACTAATATCTGCTACTTCGACTGCAACAACGAGCTTGCCGCAAACATCCTTTGATAATAGCTCAAGGATGCAGTCATCGTCTGCTATGGGTGCGAGTGGAGTAGGCATTGGAACGGAACCAACTGTAAATCCACCATCCGAGCAAACACTGTGGACTTGTTCTCATTGCACTTATCTCAATGCAGCAGATCTCGCGATGTGCGCGATGTGTGCCCTGCCAAGGGACATGTAATAAATTGTCAATATTATACCACTCCTGTGCGCATTTAAGGGTACGATCCTTAAATTGCTACTTTGCTTCCGCAGGATTTGACGCGTACTGTGTCCTTGCGGATATAACGATTGTTTTCTACGCATCTTTGGCCTTATTTATGAGTGAATAAAAACGAGAAAAACATGTTTGAGCAAAGTACGTTCTGCGACTTTCCTTCCTTAATAGACTCGTCCTCGTGGAGTTTCTTTTCAATATTGACACACAAAACTTTGCAATTTATCTGTACATTAATTAGTTATAAATTTAATGTGAACTATCGTGTTTCATAGAATCAATGAAAAGTTTATCCTTTCTAGCATGAACTATAGAACTGATCGTCAAATGTTTGTAGGAAATTGTGCATTTTTTGGAGCTATGTTTCCAGAAGCTATGTAATGCGTGTTAAGGGTACCCCAAGGAAAACAAAGTATAGTTTTGAGTGAATCAGCGCTAAGTGATTTCTGTAATGATCAAACAATTATTTAACATAAGTTGCTTCTTATAACACACTTTCTATTAACATTTGTAATAAGCTCAAATTGACGTACAAAATATTCTTAACTTATGTGTACAATTTCTTATATGTCTCTTCACTTTAACGACGCGAAATCTTTGCAGCTGATTCTAGATACAATCGACGCAGTAAAACTAGAAACATTCAATTCCTCCTTCTCAATCTTATACGCCTTTTTTACAAGCTCAATGTCTGTATACTCGGCTAGTCTCGAAATAGGCACTTTTTTTCCTTTGATATTGTCGACGAGTGTCTCGGAGACAGATTGTTGATCGCCTGGCTTGTGAATCCACACGATTAAAATATTTTTGTCTGTATCATTGATACCAAACTCAACTAACGACCGTGATATGTTTTTCGATGTCGACAGACAAAACAAAACTTCTGTATATATTGTTTTGGTTGTGAGTTGGTTAAGCTTCGCGTTAATCGCTGCTTTGTTGGCGGCAACCAACACGTGGAAAGGATCCACCACCAGCGCCGCTTTTACAACGGCACAACTGAGCTCGCCCTTAATAACCTTCTCCTTCAGTTCATCGCAGTTTTGCACATTTGTAAACAAACACATTGTGCAATGATTTTCTGTCTCAGGATCCAGTAGAGCGGTATAGTCGCACATGTTTACGACACTCTTTTCAACAAAAGATCACGAACTGTAATTACTTTTTCAACTTCAACTTATAAATAACGCAATCGTAATCGTACAGAATTGAACAAAAGCAGAATTCAATTTGCATTGAGCTTAAGTAAATTTTCTGCTTAGTTCAGATGTCAAAACAAATGCAGACGACGCCATTATGCAATTTGGCGCACGTGATCCAAAATACGAATGTGTACCTGTTCGGTACAATCGTCAATTTTTTCGAAAACAAAATTAACAGTTTTCCGCTCATATATTTTTTGATTACTATATTAACCACCGCTGTAATTATTTTATTGTTGTTTTTTTAGGTGTTTTTGTTTTAGAATTTCTCATGCAGGCGGTTCTGGCCAATCAGACATTTTCTTAAACTTTGACCAATCACACCTGCAAAAGTTCTGTTACCTTTCAAATCGGAATCCGTCCAGGTTATGGTCATTAACCAATCAATGCTTGTCGAATTCTGTTCCCTAACCAATCAACATTTGCCGAATACCTAGCCGTAAACCTATCAACGTTCGTTAAAACTTGGCCATAATCTGGTGCAGACCAATCAGAGCTTACCGATTAAAATTTTCTTTTAATAACCTCGCGGGTCGCACCTCGCACCTTCACATAACATTTCGGCCATTTAGACTTTAAATTAAATTTTCATAAATATTAAGATATGGAGCGTTGATCGACCATAAATTTTGGTCAAGAACTTTATTATAAATAATGTCGGACGAGAAGCCATGCAGAACTGTATTGGACAAGCTCTTTGATCGTGGTAAAGAATTCGCATTTATATTTTCATTTTTTACCCAGGGCTACGCGTCACATTTAATTTGTAAACTGCCTAAACAATAGTTGATATTGCTGATCGTCCTGTTCAGTTTTATTTTTCCCCTTGTCTTCGCCGTTCTCGTATTTATTTAGTGAACTATGGTGTTGGGTGGGGTGCCGAGCAACTCAAATCAGCATGTCCGCCGCGAAGAAAGAAATCTAAATCGATAGTTGCGGAAAGGGAAACGGAAGAAAGAAGTGCACCGATGTTAGACGGAAGAGGTGTTTGTCCACCGTCCCGTTGCCCAGAAAAACCACCATACGTACTTCCCAGTCAGATCTGTCCTAAACGGGAAAAATGTTGCAGCATCAAAATGCAGGTACAATGACAATTAATGAGATAGATTTAATTGATCGCCAAATTTTCTGACCAGAAGTTGCAATGGAATTTTTCTCTCGCGATTATTCCTATTCCTATCTCCGCTTTCCTTTCTCTGAACACCAGGTCGGCTGCAATTGATTCATGAATAGCGTGCAGTATTTTTAAATATTCTGATAAGGTGGAGGGTTGAAAATGTAAGTAATATAGATGGCGCTCGCATAAGATCGAATATTTTACGCTTGTAATTCTTTCTACGAGTATGTAATCTTCCAGATACCGCGAGTGGTATTTTGTATTGTACAATCAATTATCTTAATTTCTCGAATAAAAAAGTAATCTTGGCGGCATTTGCAAATGATTGGTTGCGAATTCTTTAGGATCCTTGCGCGCCTTGTTGTTGCGAGGCAAAACCACGGCCACCTCCTTGCCCACCTAAATGTTATCCTGAAGAACCTCGCGCGCCGACCTGTGGATGCGATTTTTGCAAGAAGGGGTATGCCGACGAGAAATGTTGCGATCCAAATAGAACATACCACGCAACTACGGCGGATCCCAAATATTTTGAGAAAGCTTGATTATCTGGTAAGATAATATCCGGAGAAGTTACGCAACTGTTTATTCAAAGTTGTCAAATAAACGGTACTATTCCATTCATGTTATTCTTTGTATATTTACGAAAAGGATATGGTGAATATCTTTTTAGTGGTTACCTTGCGATCCGCCCGATTTGTTATTAATTGCAGCGTTGTTTCTTTTCCATATTGGAAGTATGTTTTGCCGGTGAAATAGAATCGGGCGTGCATCGATGAGTCACGGTAAGTTTATTTCACTTTCCACGTAACACGATGGCAGAGTAAATATAGGTGGTGCGCTCATCTACGAAGGAAATCGTTCTACTAACAAATCTTATCGCCGGTGAATCTTCGAATCTAGTATTCCTTCCATCGAAGTCAGTTTGAAACTAGCCGCACTCGGAAGGTACGCCGTCGAGGACAGAATTTGAATACTCGCACTTTGACAAGTGAGTAAACAGATTTTTACATTTTTATCAAACAAACTTTTCCAGTAATTTTGTCAACAAATTGTCGAGGATAATTTAATTTCCATGCTCATTTTACCATATTCTACGAAGCGATAGTCGTCGAGAAATGCACTTAAAACGGTATTTAACGAATCCTCATATTTTTGGAAATAGAAAATTTGTACTTGGCCCGAGACAAGACATTGTCTCTTGAAACGATAATTCAATGTCATGTTGTTCGATAATAGGGTATCAGATTATAACCGCTATTCGATACGTAATAACTTTTACTTAAAATATATGTATTTCTCTATTTCCGAAAAAATGGGATTGATCTTATTCGTGGAGCAACGTTTCGATCTATTTTACACGATTCAAGGCTGGTTTCATCAACGGCAGTTAAACACTATTGATCGAACAGCTCGTACTTGTCTGCTTAAAACTTCGATTTTAACCAACAAACAAGATTTACTCGCTCAATAATGTTTACCATTGACCAATGTATCGAAATATAGGTTATGAAATGATTCGATTGAACATTTACCAACAAAAAACCAATAATTCAAGTTAACATTCTTGGAAATGACGGAACTCGTAGCTTTCATGTTCAACAAACTTCACAAACCTTCGTCACATCCCCAGTGTAAACACTGTAAACACTGTAAACATGGGATTCTGCGGAAAAAGTTAAAGGTGGACTTACACCTAACTTCACGCCACAGAATTTCGAGCAACGATACCTCGACCGACTGCCGACAAGGTTCCGTTGCGACTTCTCGAAATTCTCCCGTTACTATCTCGCAGTAACGCTCGTGGCAGGTGTGCAAGTGCAAAGAACGATCGCACCTTGCGAACAGTGTTTGCGTGGACTAGTTTCAAATTTCAATACACAGCGCGGGAAAATCGCAATTGCGAAAACTCTCTCAGGTTCGGTAACTATCACCTGTACGATTACACGTCGTTTCAATGAATTATGGGTAGTTTGACAAATACCGACATGACTGTCGGTCACGAATTTCGAGTACTGCGATAGGAACGGAGACAAATCAGACGGGGTCACGGTCAATCGTTGATAATTTCTACGTTGCCCGATGCAACGAATTTATGTATCTCTCCCTTTACCCCCGTCCTCGATTCGATACGCGGTTTTATGTGCAACCTGATGGAAATAATCGCGAATAGATTACACAAGGATCATTGAAATAATTACAAATAAATTATCTGTTCGGAATGCAATTCTCGTAACAGTTTGTTGTCTAATTTCGTACGATTCGTTTTTAATTATTTAATTAGAAATTAGTTGTCCACTTTATTGCTGTCGTTCGAATAAATGCTGACTTTAGAAAAAAGACTTATTGAAAAACCCAACAGTTTCGGGATAGATTCTCCTTCTTTGGGCAGAGTGACCGTTTGTGTTCAATTGAACACCGTCTATGTGGATTGCACGTAGTAGTGACATTCGTCTATTAACATTTAAAAATAGAAAACAAATACGAGCGAAAATTTGTCCGATGGCTCTGTAAAACAAATTTGCATAGGTGTTTTCGGCGGTAAGCATGAATATTTGACGGCTGAGCTTGTACGCGTGTTTGTCGTCACCTCAACGTGCGTACTGCATGGCAACTAGCTACGCCCCTAAACGATTTCTTTCCACGTAATATGTACACGTGTCATCGATGGGCGTTCAAACGCAAAGGCGAAAATGACATTTAAACCGAACTTTTTCCCGATTCTTATTTTCGTACGCACAGATGTTACTTAGGAATAGATTGACAGTGATTTATTGCATGGAATATTACGACCAATGATTCACGATAAGTTCTTACTGAATCAT
This sequence comes from Pemphredon lugubris, assembly GCA_933228935.1. Classification (NCBI taxonomy): domain Eukaryota; kingdom Metazoa; phylum Arthropoda; class Insecta; order Hymenoptera; family Crabronidae; genus Pemphredon; species Pemphredon lugubris. The sequence goes on along the minus strand of OW121817.1, from coordinate 21,352,272 downwards.
TGATGTAATCAGGGATTATCGGGATCGTTAATGTTTTGCAAAGTTGACACAAAAATTGGAAAATTATTTCATTCCTCGGAACAGCCAGCGTTGATAATGTCATTATTATTATATGATAATGTTGGAACGTTTTCATTGACCGAGATTCTCTGAAATTGTACGATACAAATGAATACAGTACAATTATTATGATACTTGTACGTAGGTCTTTTTTTTCGTCATATAACACGGTGGGAACGGCGTTCTGGTGCCTTTTCTAATGGTATTTTTAATCTTTCAAAAGCAGTTTGACAAAGCAATATTCCCGCTTACGTAATTACAATCCACATTTATATAATCCGTCGAAATGATAAAAGATGGTATCATTAGTTACCGTTTAGTGGTAAATTTGTATTTATGTGTTTGTTTGTTTACCTTAAGATTTGACATCTTAAAGAAAAAATATGATCAGTTTTCGTAAATTTTTTATGCGCTTCGTGGCATAAGAAAAACTGTTTTGAATATCATTTAAATAATATTTGAATATAATTTTCTTTAAGAAAAAATTTGACAAGGAGTGAGTACCGGTCTCTTCTTTTTTTACGAGAAAAACCCTGCTTGTAGACATTGTGCATGATGTGTTATAAAAAGAACATATTAAAAATGTAAATAATACGCGCCGGTGTACGGTAACGTACAAGCATTAGGTTATGGTAATTAGATACGGTGGAAATACCGATTTTCAGCGTCTCATGAATAATATCATTTCAAAACTTATCCGCGTTCGAAACATAACGGTGTATTTATGGAAAAATACTTTCATCATTTTAAAAAACTCAGGTTTTGAATTTAAAAGATAATTCGGAGTACGAACAATTTTTGGAGCTGTTCAACCGTCACATTGCTTCTCGATCTTAAGAGTATATTGATCCTGTCGTAATCTCTTTATTTCAAATCTGATTCGCGGGATCAAAAAATATCGATTAAACATAAATTTCGGACCTATCTACCAACAAATCGATTAATATTCACCAACCTCATCAAACTCTGCGCGTATTCCAATGTACGAACCACGTATATAATTTAAAAATGAATTGACGGAAGCTCGTATATTTCATAAATTCGTGCATTCGTGACCTGTTATTTCCGCGTTCAGTAATATTCTAGCAATTTGAATAGCACGAAACTCACGAGTTGATATTGTTTTTTATGCCAAAGTGTCGTTATCGTAAGTCCGAAATGATTACTTTTATTGAAATCGTGATGAGACTGGCGAAGTACTTACGTATGTGGCTTAAGAATGTTTAATTTCGTTTATCTCTTCCTGTAATGCAAATGAGATCTCGTATCTCTGTGTTATTATCTTGATATTATAACGTCAAACAAATTAAAATCTCGGATGTATCGACCAACAAATCAATAATCATTAATCAACCCCTTCAGACTATCCATGCCCATTACGATACAACGCAATACAGTAATAAAAAAAGGCAAACTGTGGATTATAAATTAATCAAGTACCGTCATCTATTGATTCTACTTCGAACGGATAAAAAAAGAATTACATACATCGAGAAACCTCGATTAAAAGTCGAGGTGTAAACGAGGTATATTATCATTTTTAATTCCTTCAATTCATTCGACGCAGTTCCATTGTCTCATGGGGTCAAAATTAAATTCCAGGTGTATCTCACAACAAGCCCCGATGTCTTTTTATGTCCTCTAGAAAAAAAAAGAATTTATTAAAGATTCAGCCGGTAATACCGTCGACTCGTCACTCACCCATTCCAGTCGATTTGCATTTCGGGTCTGATGGTCCGTAATTTCCAGAGTTTCGAGAACCAATTGAAAACGCGTTTCTCGTTGCCACCGCGCCGCGCTTATCAGCCGTACGATCCAACGTGTCTCTCGCGATTGGTCGTTCGCTCGTTTCTGACCCTTGTCAGTTTCTCTCCTTCCACTTACTGGGACTTTCCTGAAGCTCCTTGATCAGGCTCTTTTATGTTCGCCCGGCGGCTTCTTCCAGCAGTACGCGCTGGTCTCTTGAAGTGATTCCATCTTTGGGAGTGGAGAGTGTGTGCGATAGAGTGATAGAGAGAGAAAAAAGAAAGAAAGACTACAAAAATGCGTCTGCGTGAGTAAAACTTGTATACGGTATCATTGGAAAGACAAGTTAGATCGGATATCGTATATAAAGCGACTCGTAATCAAATTAGTTTAACATAAATGCGAGGGAATGTAATATAAACGGATATTTGATTCTAATCTTTCAAGAGGATGTTCGTTTCCCTTTGTTGTGTTTATAGATTGCCTTGGAAACCGTTCGGATTGTCATAGATTTGCGTCTGGCTCGAATCGTTTAATTTCCTTAAATTCTCGTCCGATCCAAGGCGTGTGTATGTTTAGATTGAATGATCAGGATCGGTCGTTTATTATCGCTATCCGTTTAATAATAACCTACGAGTCACTAGCGGATTTCTGGATACACGGATGATTTTAGATTTCTGAGCAAAACGTGGAATCAAATTCGTTGATTTATCGACGGGATTTGCGGGAATGACATTTCTGTTGACATTGAAATCGATGCGGCATGTCAGTATGCGTAAACACCGAAGGTTTCAGGGGCAGTCAGGATTTATAAAATAACGTGCATACTGGTAGGACTTGATTATCGTAACGAATTACCAAAGAACGTTAAATACTCGTTTGATATTCATGTAAAGATTATTCGATCGTCGGATAGGTGCTATCAAGTAGCTGTTTAACATAAACGCGACTGTAATGTGTGTCAAATCCGAGAAATTTGAAAATCAAACATATTATCCACAAGTTTCCCACTCCAAACAATTGTCATTAATTCATTCTAACTCATAAGTTTACGTGATAAGTTATAGAATGAATACATTAATGAGTTATTACGACAAATCGATTGAAACTGTGTTAAAGATGAATAAATTGCAATTGTTCGGGTTGTGACGGAATAGCAACAAGAGTAATAATAATAAAGTTCTCAAATAATTATTATTATTCTAGCCGATGTATCTCTCCACGGTACTTAAGACATACACTTTTGTTTATTGCTTTGGAACCATTGTCATGAGATATCTTGGCTGTATTGCACGAATTTATTGCTTGTTCGTCACACGATATTCTTTAACTGTTCGATCCGATTTCCCATAAATACTCCCGCCAAATCGGCGAGCCGGCAATAACGCGATACCGGTCATAATTTATCGAGAATCGTGATACACACCTAAGGAGGCTTTATTAATACAACATGATTCATTACAACGCAGCCGGTGAACTGTTTTTATCGCCACCTACTCGATAGCTTGGCATGCTAGAAAAGAATTTTCTATGTTTGTTTTTCTTAACTCGCGAGTAAAGTGTGTGCGCAATTGGGGCTATAAATTTTAAGACGATAAATTTACGGAAATGAGTGTATTGAATTTGAGCTTAACATGATATTATATTCGCATCGATGGTGATAATGTTGACAGTTTGTTTTTCGGTTTTCGATTTCTGCTTAGGGCCGTGTTCTCATGGGAATCGGAGATTCTAATTACGTAATCCTTTTTTTTAGAGACGTTGAGTAAGATAATAATGATCACGGAGACGTGTACACTTCATAAATTCGCGCATTCGTGTTAAAGGTTATGGATTAATGTCTGTGCGAATGTGTCGTTATCGTAAGACCGAAATGTTCTTTTCGTGAAACCGCGGTGAGATTACGGACACATGCTATGTTTATCTCTTCCTGTAATATACATGAAACAACCACTAATCCCGGGATGCACTCGACACTTTGTTATACCGAAGTGAATAGAAAAAGACAATATGTATTTATGTGTCATCGTTGAAATGAAACATTCAACAAACTTTTCCACTTTGTTACATCTCGTAATGACTTCCTTAAACGTAATTGTAGTTATTTCCCAGAGAAAATTTATGTTGTACGATCTTGCTAGAAGGTATATCATTTTTTAAGGAAAGGTTATTACAAACAATTGATCCATCGGCATGACGCGCAGATCGCTAATGAACCGCGTTAAATAATTTTTTTATGGAAAAATTGTGATGTAGTAATAATAAGACTATAATGATCGATCCTCGCGTAGGCAACTAAACGCACCTCCCTGGTATTTCCATTCGATTCGCGTCATAAGCCACAGCGAAAATAACAAGATAAAGTGTGTCCCGTAATAAACGTTTCGTATAATGTCCATTGTAGCTACGAGTTTATCTCTATACTCGGAATCCGGGTTTGAATTAGTATTACATTCGATTGGAAAGAAACACGCGATTAATGGGATTGATAGTTAATGTGAGGTATCTAACATAGATTTTAAAATGAGGCATTTTCTTATCGCGGAAAATTCGCATTTCAACTACATCAGTCTCAGTTTCGAGATGACAACGAAAATAGTTAACTGATAGTAAACTAGTTGACCAAAAATAGTTTTACTAATTTTGAAGCATATTAGTTTAATTCGTTTAATCATGTCACTTCACGTGGTACTAACAATAAGAGAAACTACGATGTTTCTGCAAACATTACACGATTTATTCAGCGTGTAATCCCGGTTCCGCGTCTCGTTAATCGGCTTAAAAACAACATGATCATTACGACACTTGCTCGCGCTTTAATGGGTTTTTCCCGATCCGACTCATGCCGGAGAAACGAGTACCCGGCTATGTCTTCAGAATTGCCCTCGTTCTTTAACCATGATCACGTCGGGATCACCGTTCGCCTTTTCCTCGGCGGGAATTTTGATGCGTTAACGATGTTACAAGACAAACCTGTTACAGACTCGCCACGTAATCCTGGACCACAATTATGCGATTGAGCGAGATTATCCTGCATTTCATAGAAAATCGTAGGCAAAGTTCAGGATTCAAGAATTGTCTGTACCTTTGATATTGTCGAACAAGTTGATGATCTCAAATATTGTTTATGATTTATTTGAGATTTTTACAAGAATTACCTATGTTTCTGACATATTTAAATGAATCATGTGGAAATGACAGTGTCCTGCGGTTTCAATTAATTTCAGACGTGTACCGAATGCAGTGCAAAATTTGTATAATTATTTTAAAAAGTGGAATGAGTTATTTACGGTCTTTCGCAGGATCCTGTAATTTAATTAAAACATTCCTTGACTCTCAAATGTTAATCTTTCGGTTAATCTCTCGATGCAGTAAATGGCCTTCGACGTGTTAAACTTTGGTACGATGAACCTTGAATCCACGGGTTAGATGAGTTCATGGGAGTCTGCATAATAAATGGATGATGTGTACAGGTAACATTCGTACCTGATGTATTAGTTATGCGCGCGTAATTTCGTCTTCACCTTGAACGAATGTTCTGTACAATAGATTTCATTTGTGCGCGTCCTTCACGGAGAAGGTCTTTTGGCGATATTCTGCGGGAAATGTACTCGTTGCTCAATAATAAGTAATCACACTCGTAAATATTAAGTATGGTAATCGTATGTCCAAAGATTATTTTAGGGCAGGATCTTTTAAACTTTTTTAATTTTTGTTATTTTAATTCATTAGCGTGCAAGTTATTCGAATTCTTCATTTTGATTGTTTTTAAAGTGAGATCCAATAATGACGGAATTAAAAAAATGGAAATTAAAGATTAATGTTTTAATAGAACAAGGACAATTCCATATTATCCTTCGATACAGGATAGTAACATTTATTTAATAATGCTCCTTTTCGTCAAAATAAAATGAAATATAAATGTTTGTGGATTCTTTTCGTTCTATTTACGAGTTGTCCTTTAGTACATCTAAAAATAACTGGTCATCGTTTCAATAAATCGTGCAAAATGTCAAAGATCGAGTTCCACTACGTTTCTTTCAAACTTTCAAGCGACACGTTGAAATAGAAATGGTTATGATTTTTTTTTCCAGTACAAGGAAGTCTTGTGGCATTGTGCCTTATTACAACAGCAATGGCAAAACCAGCGACAGAGGACGAAACGGCCCTTCGTGCAGTTTCTGAAGGCGCCGAACAATTTTCGGCGGCGTTATTCGATGTAAGATAAACACATAGATAGAAAAATAAATTTCTATATTAATTAATATCGTAGTTAAAGAAATCCATTATTATTTATCAATGACACTGTTCTCTGCTGATGCCTATACAATCTTACAATGTTTTCAGGAAATTGTAAGCGAGCATAAGGGTAATCTTATATCGTCCCCGTTTAGCGCGGGTATCGTTCTTAGTATGGCTGCTTATGGTGCCGGTGGAGAGACTGAGCAGCAATTAAAAAGCGTTCTTCATCTCCCATCCCCCGATGCCCTCGGTACAGCCGGCTTTCAGAGTCTCATCGACAAACTAAACGTAATTTTTCCGACTATTCTTACATTTCCCATTAATTATCCGATACATTAGATCGCACTACACGATTCCGTTTTATCGTAGAACGTCAAGGATGTCGAACTCCGTCTTGCCAACAAAATCTTCACCGCTGAGCGGTTCACCGTAAAGCCGGAGTACAAGCAATTGACAGAGAACTCCTTCCGTTCTGCCAGCCAGTCGGTAAACTTTGGTAAATCCGTGGAAGCTGCAACAACCATTAACACTTGGGTCCAGCAACAAACAAACAATCGGATATCGGACATCGTTGATTCTGGTTAGCATGATTTGTATTAACATTTCCTTTCAACGCGACAGATTGAAATAATCAAACAGAGAATTTGACTCCATTTGGAAGAATTTCTTATGCAAATATGATTTTCGGAAAAATAAATTAGCGTGACAATTGACCAAACACTGATGACGATATTTTTATGCCGTGCAGCTAATTTATGAACAGGTCGAGATGACTCATGCCTTTATCTCTCTTTCTTAATAGCCGATTTGGATGCCATGACGGTGATGGTACTTGTTAACGCGGTATACTTCAAGGGTCAGTGGAAGGAGAAATTTAATCCTGCCTTCACCGAAGATAAGCCTTTTTACGTTGACGAACAGACAGTGAAGAATGTTCCTACCATGTCCAGAAAGGGTAACTACAAATATGGCGTACTTCCAGACCTGAACGCTTCGTTCATCGAAATCCCGTACAAGGTATAAAAGAAACACAATAGAAAAAAAGAGCGCTGCATGGTAACGGAACTAAACGGCTAACTTGATACTGTTTCCAGGGTGAGGAACTGAGTATGGTTATAATTCTGCCGGATGAAATCAATGGGTTGGCTGAAGTTGAAAAGAAGCTGAAGACGACGAGTCTGACTAGTATCCTGAACCAGGGATATGTCCGTGAAGTTAAACTGTCTCTGCCGAAATTCAAAATCGAAAGTAAAATTCCCCTCAATGACAGCTTGAAGAAGGTACGCTTTACGTTGTTGCAGATAATCGTTTTTAACTTTCATTATTATAAATGGGAATGTTTTATCGAATAGTTGGGTCTGGCCAACATGTTCTCCGAACAAGCTAACTTCAGTAACATCGCTGACGCGAAAATAGCAGTCAGCAAAGTCGTACAGAAGGCGTTCATCGAAGTGAACGAGGAAGGTAGCGAGGCTGCAGCCGTAACTGGTGAGTAACTCAATTATTTTTTCAACTATATTGTCTTACACGTTCGAAATGAAGCACAATATTATTTCGGATTAATGACATTTTATAGACTGTTCTGCTTATTTTTAAAATCAAAAACATCTCCGTTGGTTCTGGCGGTACGAAACTTAGAGAACACGACGGAATAATATTCTGGTGTATTTCGTTTTTGATATAATTTACGATTCTTTTTCGCTTCTGAGAAGTTTCGATAAACCGATCGAATTTTCCTGTCTGAACTAGAAATTCCTGCACGATTTACAGTTTTACATTTTTCCTGAGCTTTTGTGGCACGGGTGTATGTGTTTGTACTTTGTGCGAAGTGAAAGCGCGTTACATCAATGGGTATATTGTGGCGAATCCACGGATTTAGCCAAAAATATAGCGGCCACTGCTTCTTAACTAAGACTTGTTAAGTATATCAAGCGGTATATCCCCTCCTAATAATTGTTCTACCCCTTCCAACATATTTTTTCTTCTTTCTGTTAACAGTAATATCTTTGCACGCTTTATCGTACTGCATCGCATAGCGTTATACTTTTTTTTCCATTGCACCACGTTGTCACCCAAAAGTTGTGTAGACCAACTAACGTTGCACAGAAATTCTATAAGCGAGACACTTTAATAAATTCGCACCTTGGATTCACAGGTATTAATGGGGTGCCATTTACACGTTTCAGGGCATATATATGGGTACTATTTATATTTTGTACCACTGACATTGTGTATGTGGAATATTAATCTATTACTCGTAGTATACATGAATCTGTTATTCTGGACCGTTCGACGTATTCAGCACACGTAGGTTATCAAATCTCGAACGTGGTTTCTTTTCGATGCATGGCATTCCAGGGGATATCGTTTAATAATCACTTAATATGATAATTTAATCGCGAAACTGATTATCGCCATTATTAACTACTCCAAAACACCTTGGACTAATCACGTGTATGTTACTGTAACGGCGGGTGTAAACGATCAAATGGAAGTTGAAAAAAGAGAGTGAAAGGTAGAGAAAGAGGCAAAGAACGAAAGAGCTGGAGAAAGCAATTTAACGGCACGAATCGACTATGTCGTCTTTAATTGATAATAATAGGCGATTCCTTTCGACAGAAATTGTGATTACGTTCGAGTCCTTGCCACCTCCACCGGTAACGTTTCGTGTAAAGGGACCGTTTTTCTACGCAATTACAAGAAGCAGCGACAGAGACGGTACAATCATCTTATTCAGTGGAAGAGTGACCGAACCCAAGGCATCTGCCTGACTTCCTCGACCGTGTCTCGCGCGTCTTATTACAAATCATTGCGTTTAGGATCGCACCCGGCAACATTCACTTCTTCGCTCTTTTTCTTTGCTTCTTGTGGCGAATCCTCGTCACGATTTAACTTTCATGTGCTAACCATTATTTTCCCCCTTGATCGGCCAGTAGCATAACGCCTGTAGTAAAATTGTGCGTAACAATACCTCCGACACGTTTTACTACGTAAAACTTACGTCTTACTATTAATAAAATTACCATTTTATTATTACTTCTTCTTCTCCCTATTTCTCCGACGATCGTCGGTTCGAGGAAATAATTCAGCGATAATTGATTCTTGTGGCAGGTCTCAATGCCAGGCCCCTTTCAAGCTTTTGGTCACCGCCGAAGCCCATTGAGTTCTCCGTCAATCGACCATTCCTGTCGCTCGTCAGATACGGCGATATAACCTTGTTCCTAGCGAATGCCAAGTCGTAGAGTTTCTATTTAATACCGACATTAATCTATTATTCTTATTCGGATGTTCGCGCGGTACATGTTAATTACACGAAACGTCTGCATTTGAATCGAGAGAGAGATCAGGAATTGCATTTAAATTATGTAACGGAAGCTCCGGTTTCCCTTCTCTCTCTTCTTCCGCGTTATTTCGATATTTTGATAAGGGACGACAACGTATTTTTATAAAGTGCGCACTATCTTGCCAAGTTCTGCCTACATTAATATATAAGTTGCCTAACTGGTTCGTTGACTGAATTAAATAAACGAGTTTCTGCGCTATCGGCGGAACAAGAAAAAAAGGAACGGGAAAGAGTATTTTTACCGCCATTCATACTGCACATCGTTAAACGATCGATTACAATCGCGTTCATGGAAATATTGAAGAGGAGTTCCAAAATGAGGGAAGAAGAAGATGCGAGGAGGAAGAGGATTTACGTTTTCCTTATATTGTGCTTTTTTATTTATCGTTGTTCCTTCATACTTTGAATAGTTTCAAAACTATTTAATCTTATTCACTTTCACCACGGCATAGGATTATTTTTTACATTTTTGCATCGAACAAGATTATAGCTTCGATCTTCTTTTGATACGATTAGTATGCCGCCTACGACTCCCCGAAGTATATTTAAACCGGTCCAACGAGTACTCTGGAACGACTCGTTTGCCGCTTATCATTAGACATTGTCAAGGATAGTTTCAGTAAGCGGAGGTCAACGTGTTTGTACTCGGAATCATTTGAAACCGGTTTGAACATCAGTTTCATAAAGGAACAAAATTTGACATATCTCGTAATACCTGTGATTTATAGAAATTAGCGTTACAATATCGGAGTAACCGTGGAAATAAACAATTACTCCTTCTCTCTATTTACCACGAAATATTTTCCGTAATTCGAGATGGAATAAATCAAAATGTAAATATTTCCGAGGATAGATCGATGAGCTTCTGGCATTTGAATTATTATACACGTGGAATGATGTAATCCCAGTCGTTATCCTGTCTAGTAGGAATATTTAGTAGAAGGACACTAGAAGGACTTTCTTAAAGGACCTCGTTTTCCTCGATACGTACCGACCATTTTTATATGTCGTGCGAATATCCCGCGAACTTGAACTCTTTCGAGGTCGTTTACTATATCCAAGGCTTTAACAAGGCACGGGCGACTGTTGTGTAGACAATCGTAAGATGGCACAATGCTTCTCTCTTTCTCTTCTTCCATCAGTGAATAACATGGAATGTACCCCTGTGGCTGTTTTAAAGATTGCTCGAATCTCGCATCGGATGACTGGTGGCTACGTAAATTTATAATCAGTATTGCTTCCAAAAGTTAATCGCACCAACAAGCTGACACTTGAAATCTTTCTCATGCACATTGTGGAAAGCTACAAATAGAATAAATTGATAGCTAATATAATAGACGTTCGATTAATCCAAGATCAAGTGAATCGTAAGATATATGTACTTTCGAACCAACTAATAATTACTTAATTGGCAAATATGTTGATCTAGAGTAAACCTTCCGCAGTCAGTGTGGTACCTAATTAAGGTCTAGTCTAGATTGAAATATTTACAATTTATGCGTTCGAAACGGTTTTTCGATCACTTGATTTTGAATAATAAATTATATGTAGCATGCGAGTGAAATCCGGGGACCAAAGAACGAATGGATTGATATGACGAGCGATTGCTGTAGTTGATTAATTGTAATCAAGAAAGCTGGGTTAAGGGATAGAGGAGCGGAGGCAACCAAAAAAGGGGTTATCGTGTTTGCACGTGCGCGATCGAAGCAGGGAAGGCAGGATAACTGATCATTGAAACTTTGTTCGCAGAGTTAGGATTCGTATTAACTAGCGCGGTGCTGCCGATCAGGGAACCCCCGGAAGTGAAAGTGGACCGACCGTTCCATTATGTCATTCATGACAGTTCATCGCAGGTTCCCCTCTTCAAGGGGCACGTAAACCTGCCCGCTACCGAGAAATAAACGTCCCCAGGATAACGTAGCTCTTCGAGATTGATACTGTCCATCATCGATAGCGATATTACGATGCGATTTATAGATAATTAATCGACCTCACATCAAATTCTCTTATTAGCGTATCATTTCGATTTCGACGCGGAACTGTAGTGTCATTACGGTTGAAGCGTTCGCGCGAACCTATTTATGTGATATTTTTACGAAAAGTCGTTAGAATGGAATGTGAGGTAAACGGAGATATAGTTTGACGGGGAATTCTGAAAGATAATCGAACAAATTAGATTATGTTGTACTTAAACGAAGATGAAAGCCTATATACTCGTTATAAAAGTAAACAGGATTAATGTTTTCTACAATTAAATAAAGTCAAGCTGTTGCGCACAGCTGAAGTCGTTCGTCGACTCTCATAATCAAAGTCTCATTATCCTAATCGCTTCTGCTTTTATAGCGTACCAAATTAACCTCCAATGACTCGCAAGATTGGCGACGATAGACACTTGAGATTGGTAAACAATGTTTCGAGCTAAATGATGAAAGAATGACTAAGCAGTGTAGTCTTGAAAGTTCTCGGTTACTGTATTCGTAGATACCGGTGTTAACAATTGCTTCTTTTTAGGGAGTCACATAAACTCGCTTGCTCCAGCACCCCCCAAATTACCACCTTCGATCTTCAGAGTTGACAAACCATTCTACTTCACGATCAAGCACGATTCTCTTCCGCTCTTCGTCGGGAAAATATCAGAGCCATTAAACCACTAACGAAAGAACAATGACGATGATTTCGAGGAAGTCGCGTGTACGTGTAAACAATTTTACAATTTTGGCTTGGTGGCATTTTTGTTCACGTTCTTGTTGATTTTATTATAACAAAATTTCACCCGTTACATATAGTCATCTCTGTGTGCTAGAAATAGTAAATATGTGCATTCCGCTGCATACACTAATTAACTTGCACTACAATTATCGACTAATTAACGTCAGCCGATATCAATTATTAATAATTAATGTTATCGTACATAACTTCCACATGGGATCGTTATTGTTCAACGTTGGTTGTGACAATATTTATTCGTTTTTCACTTAGTTTCAATGGGATTCGAATTTCTTCGTTTGCATTTTAATTTGCGTTTCATACTTTCTCGTACGACGCAACGATCCCAGGCTTGCGAGTGTAAACCGTGTTCAACGCTTGGGAATTCCTCGTATGGTATTTCCCGCGAATTTGCAATGCTCCTTAAAACTCCTCTCGACGATGCATGTCGGTGCCCTTTTTTTTACGCATGAGGAGTAAAGAGGAAACCTAAAGATTGAACGTTCCATCGTAGATTAGCTCGGCCATCGTACGATTTGTTTCAGGACTACTATTTTGCAGCCGCACTGCTAAGTATTTGGAATTAGCGAGTATCGATCATCCATTTCTTTATAGTATTGTCCAAAAAATTAACAATGAGGAAGCTGGAACTAGAGATGTGGTACCGCTGTTTATCGGACATGTCGTCACACCGACGATTTAGGAATTTGAGGATGATTACCCCGCGTAAATGGAAAACATTGGCAAGGACTATTTTTTAATTGTCGTTAATTAATTGCAGTAGTGTGTCTAGTCTATTCGCCAGACTCGGTGATAACAGAACAATGTTCTAATTGCAATCTACCATATTATTGTAGTAGTAGCTGAATAATATTATTAGGGAATACGAATTATTTTTAGCATGTAAATTGCGCACGTGTACTCGGAGATACACGTTCCAGTGATATATAACTCTGACAAACTTTAAAGTGATTTCCGTTGAATTTGATAACTTTATTGAATACTCAACTAAATCTGTCTCCCGTAATTTCTTGAGTCTTTAATAAACGGTGCCACCAATATCTAGTCGTCATGTATTTAATCTTATTTCCTCCAAGGTCAGTTTTCTCTCACAGTTCTACAATACTTCGCACTGAACACTAAACCGAATCTCTCCTTTTGGTGAACAGCATATTCAAATAATATCCCACATTATCATTTAACTTTTGTTTTTCTTTCAGAGAAATAGCAAACGCATTAACGAGTTCAAATTCTTCTCCTTCGAAGATCATACTGATATCAAATGCGTTATGGTTAGTTAAGCATTGCCATTGTTTCAGGAATAACGGCAGTGGCAGCTTCTATCACATTTCCAATGGAAATCAATGTGAACCGTCCATTCTTCTATAGTATCATCAAAAAAGGAGGCACCAACGTGCAAATGTTTATGGGACGCGTCACCGAACCCAAATCAATATAGCCTTCCAGAATTAGTTCGAACTTTTCACGCTTAATTCACTCTTCTGCCCGTAGGAAGGAAATGATCTTTCCTCGTTCGCCGAGAGTCGACGAACGCTACCATGAATCTCAGATTGATATTCGTAGACGAGACTTGTGTCGGGGGTGCCTTATTTTTCACTGGTTCGCCTTCGCGATTGGCAAATACCCGTCGATTAGCGACTCAGGGGAACGGAGACGATTTAGTGGAAAGAATGCCAACCTTGGCTTAAGCCTCGACTACGAATACCGACGATAGACTTGAAATTGATCCTGGAAATTGATCGTGTATCGCTATATTTCACGAGTGTTTTTTTTTCGCGTTTTAAGCCGCACGCTATTTTTTTTTATTTATACACGTACGTATGTACACGCACAAAGTTTGTCGTTGACTGGGACGTCGTTGCACCGGTGAAGGGGGTGTAAAATCATATTGCAAAACTTGACGTGATACGACTATTTGTTACAGACACCGAAATTTCGGACCGTGCGATGGTTCCTGAGATACCTATCAGTATTCCGTTTGTATTCAGCATTATTCATGCACCCGCTGTCGCGAATGCCGATTCCCACGATGTTGCAGTTTTATTCGCAGGTCGCGTTGTCGATCCTACTATTTAAAAAAAAAAAAAGAATTCAGATTTGTTCGTAACGCAGCCTCCGGAGTATCATTCGTGGACGAAGCTCAGATTGAGATTGATATGGCATTGGGACGTTAAAGCAATTCATTTTCGAATGTGATTAAATAAATTGATTTGGTGCTCTGCATGTATAATAATTATCAAGTAAATGCAAGTTTAATGATGCGTGCTGAGTGTTGATGTAATAAAATTTCTCACCCTTCGAGTGTAATTTCCTTAAGATTCAGGTGTTATTCGCTAGCTCGCGTCTATTACTGCTATCAGCGCATATTATCCACAGAAACAAAGTAACACTTGGCAATATTTAATAAAACATGAAAATTGGAAATGTGTTTATATGTGTCGATAAACCTTCAGTAACTGCATGTACAAATGTGTGTTTAATGTTTCTTTCAAGTGTATAAAGCATCCCCCATTATTCGTTCTATTCCTTATCCTTTATCCGCTAAAATTATTAAACGAAAGAACAAAAAAGTCGTGTTCATCGTCCTGTTGCTACAAGTGTCTACAAACAAGCGCCTGTTTGGCAAAAATGTACAGCTTTGTTACCTTTGAACTTCGATAACGAATTCTTTCAAAATCGTGGGGGGCAAATAAATCAATCTTTAACACGTACAGGTAAAAGAAGTTTAAACATCTTAATCCAGCTTCGTCAGTTTTCTACTCAAACGCAGCAAACCTGATGACCGACTTGTCTTGCGTACTCACAACTGATGCTCCAACAATTTAAAATATTATTCTAAAGAACACAAATAATTCTGTTAACCGACTCGAACGAAGCGAAGAAGAGTCAAAGTGCATTAAGCACCATTTGTAGCCTAAAATTCTCATCGATCGTGTGTTTCAGGATTGGTCATTATGTTCAAGACTATAGTGTTTCCTTTGAAGTTTCACGTCGATCGGCCGTTTTTCTATAGTATCGTCAAAGTAACCGAACGACAGGGCCCCAACTTTGCAGCTTTACCGTTGTTCAGCGGGCATGTTCTCGATCCGATGTTATAGTTTCGCTTTGTTAGTATCGCTTGGTAATACACGATATGTATGTGTTTTTTGTGTAATAAGTAAATATTATTCGATGGGGAATAAATGCAAAAAAGGGGGATCCATCATTATGGCAATTAATCGTTTGTTTTTCAGTCAATGGGAAAATGGTGTGGATGTACTATTTCTAAAGTTTTAACAGCTAAATTGCGATATTACTGAATTTAGAATTATTTGTTTGTCAACATTGCAGCAGGGATGTGTACAACTTTCTCTTAAGTATATGTATTAGATCAACGTATTCAGTGACTTTTACGAACCAGGTGCCATTCTGCAATTCGTTTCAGCAATCATTATGGCAGACTCTGTCATGATCCCTGCGGATCAAGAAACATATTCTATCGACCGTCCGTTTTTTTATTATATAACTAAGACTGTCGAGAGAGACGTCGGAGTTAGTAACATACATATTTCCGGTGTTCAGTGGATGCGTGATAAAGCCACAAATTTAATCCGCCTCGATCGGATTTTATTTTTAAATTTCATGGGCACGATTCTTTACGCGTTGTTGCGTAATTATATTACGAATTACTACTTGTACCTCGCTAATCGTCCGACGCGGTTTCGCGAAATATATTATAGAGATACCTGTTTCTTTCTTACGTAACGCGTTAGCTTACCTAATCCTTGATCTCTTCATTCTATCGTTTTTGTCGTCTGTTCTTATTAACTGTATACCGTGCAGAAAAAGCGCCAATCAATATTTCGCTCTGAATGAACGAGTCCTTAGTATCCACCGTCGTGTAATGATTCTGTTACAGAAATGCAAATCATGACGTATAGTTTGACATACCCGGAGGAAATGCAAATTGATCGTCCATTCTTCTACGCCATCACCAAAGTGCATCTAGACAAAGAAACTGGTGTCGATGACGCCGTACTACCGATTTTCACCGGACACGTGCTTGAACCGCAAATTTAAACAATTACGCTAAATAATTATCAGGCTTACAACTACCTCAGAGAACTATTCATTAAATTATTTTCAATTTATAACGCAACTAGTCTTCGTTAGTACACATACAAACTCGAAAAAGTATTATAGTGCATCGCAGGTATACAGAAAATTATGTTAAACCCAGTAAGACAAATATAATATTAATTATATTAATGTGTAAAATAAAGACCACGACACGATATTATTTTAACTGTAAATTTATTGAAATGTTTATATCGAATAATGATTCGTAGAAAAATTGACAACAAATTTGTTATGTGATTTGTAATATATGTTACGCAGTGTTTGCATGGGCTTGATGTGCATTTACGAAATATTCGCCTCCACGTACATACTGTATTTTATATTGCACGTATATGTTATAACAGAAATCAAATTAGCAGAAGGAAACATTCGGTACACCGAAGGTTTTTCCGCCGAACTGATAATCGCAATACATTGTTTATATTGTATACAATAAATCAATGACAAATACAAATTATTCGACAGATACTTTCGACCGATAATAAACTAAGAATTTCGATTTTTATGATGTCGTTAATGAATAATATTGTTAACATTATGGTTATTGTCGTTACAATTGACACCCATTTTCGCTGACTGAATCTATTTTTATACGACCCTGTTCAAATGAAATATTTCGTTAGTTCAGAAATTTCACTCGTGGTACGCAAATACAATTAAATGCGGAATGTTATCCGAACTGAAAGCAGAACTTACGTCTCGCTGGATGCAAAAAGATGATGTCTTACAATTATTTTGTTACAGGGCTCGCTATAACTCTCTGCTCGCTTCCGCCGACAATCGCGGTCGACCGTCCCTTTGTGTACAATATTGTGAATGTTACCAACAAAGGAGGCAATACTCGGGAGGTAATGCCACTTTTCAATGGGCACGTTATCGAGCCGAAGATTTGAGGTATCATCAAAAAGTTAAAATGAAATGTTATGCACAGCGTATACGTAATTCATACATAAACTATATAATGCATATGTAATGTAACAAACATTGATATGATCTAACAGTATTCAATTATTAGTTAACATTATTTAGCGAAACCAATAGTTATCCGAAAAAGGTATAATACTATCGTATTATATTTATATCATATTTATAAAATATATAGATTTAATATTCAATTACTTTGAACAATATGATCTTCTATATCAGGCCTAATCTAACTTAAATGACACTGTTTTTGCTGGAAGACAATATTGCAGAACAATCCTGTTCAATAACGCAGTCGTTCTATTTTTCGTTTTCCCAAGAAGATTCCTCGTATTCCTCTAACAGTTATATTATAAGTAATTGCCGTTAATCGAGACAATATTCGTGATTAAATTGCAGCATAAACAAACGAAGTACATTGTTAAATGCTTAACATATTACGCAATTATCTGGTTTAGTAAACTTCAGGGAATGGGTAGTTTCCGTGGATGTCGTGCCAGTCGATGTTAATGACCCACGACGTGGAACCACCGCTGTAGGCATAGTTGCAGTGGTATCTAGGAACTCTTCATCGTTATCGGAATCTATGTCTTTCCCTTTAACGTCTCTAAACTGTTTCCGTGGCATTATTTCGTGTGTGTATTTGTCGATCATCTGTCGATTTTGGACCGAGATGTTATCACCATTGCCGACCACGTAAGGTAAACTGTCATTTATCTCTTGCTGTTCTGCCGATACTCTTTCAAGATACATACGATGCAATTCGGCCAATGCTTCGTCCATAAAACGTACATTTTGTTTACGATCTGGTAAAACGTTTGTACTGAAACCTACGGATTTACGAATATCGCCATTAAATTCTTTTTGTACTATCTCTTTCCCTTTTGTATTATCGTTGTCCAACATCGTAGTAGTGAACCCCATAGGAAATTTCGGTTTCGGTGGTGCACCGTTATTGCACATTGCACCGTATACTGCTCTTTGTTCGTTAGTAAAGTTCCCGCACTGGTTCGACATTCTATCTTGAGCCTGTCTCTGATCATTCCTTTCATTCACTTCCCTTTCAGCCTGATAATTAGGGGCTAAGCTTGATCGCGGTGCTGCGAATGCTCCATCGTAACCGGAACTTCGAGGCTTCTGTAAACTCGGTTCAATCGGTCGTGCAAGACTCTGTCGTTGATGTTGCATAGCATTATCCCTCCATCTTCCAGTATTCATCACCAGTTGAGCCAATTGCTGGATAGTCTGTTTCGGTGCACGTTCGGACGTTCTTTCGTTGTTGTTAACATTATGGTTATTGTCGTTACAATTGACACCCATTTTCGCTGGCGTGGAAGTATTGCACGGTTCAAGCAAATATGTAGGTTGAACGTTTAATTGGCGCAAACGTTCATAACTCTCCCCTTGGCCAGCTAATAAGTCGTCTTCTTCAGCTTTCAAATTTCTATTCCTGAAATTCGAGGCATTATAATACTCCTTCAGTTGTTCGGCCATCTGACGCTCGTTCTCTAAAAATGCCGTCGTGAGGATCATAGCGGCGGACGGTTCTCTTTGAGTAAACAATTTCCGACGCGCATTTAAAGTCTGGCCTATAGTCATCTCGAGCCGTGCATTTTCGATCTTTTCCTCCAGTTCCTTCTCCATCTCTATGAATTTGTTTGTTTCGTATATCACGGCACCGACATCCATATTGCACCTTTCTGCTTCTTTAGCTATGCGTCTCTCCGCGGAAGATTGCATGCGAGTCTCTGTAGCGGCAACAGTTTGAAAGCCCAATCGTTGTTGAGCTTTTACAAATGGGGACTGCGACACAGGACCCAATTTCGTCCATATCGTCCCGGGTTTCCTTGCTGGACTAGTTATGGGCGAAACAACGCCTGGTCTGGTTGCTACAGGATTTTGATTGATTAATTGGATGTTAGAACTTGGTACTGTGCAAGGAACACGGCAAGGTTTCGGAGGAACGAGATCCAACTTTGGAGGTAAAACTCCTGGCATTGGTGGTGGAACCAGTGAAGATATTATAGGCTCGGGAGTTGGAGAACAATCCCCATCATCCGTTTCGGAAGACTGTTTGTTCAGCACAGAAGCATGAACAACTTTTAATAAATCGTCCAGTCGATTTTCCAGTCTGTTTTGTCGATCTCTATCTACGTCTAGGAATCTCGATACCATGTCATTTTGTGCGGAAAGAATCTGAAATTATCCAATTGCGGAGTCAAGTAATTTATATAAAAATAATAATAACAAAAAAATATTATATAAATTTATCTGTGTATTACCTTATTGACAACTTCATTTTGCGTATTGATAGCAGTTAAAACAAGTTGTTCCAATTTTTGAGCCTTCTTCTTTCTCAATGGAATGTGTGGTACATTCTCCGTGTTGACAGCACTATCTCTCAATTTATTATCATTCTCTGACGGGGTTGGAGAGTCCAACAGATACTCTAGTATCAAGCTGTCATCGTTACACGTTGCATTGTTCGTGATTACAGAGATATTGGGATTTGGAATCGTTGATGGATTTGACATCTGTGTAGGCTTACTGAACGTTTCGTTCAAATTATGAGTCTTGTGTTCAGTTTTAGTTGATTGACAAAAAGCATCGTTTAAATTCTGAGACACATCCGGCGAGTAATCGGGTGATAGAGATCCAGTCTGTTTTATGCCTGTAATGCCAGGCATGTGAACTAATACGTCATGATGCTGTTTGTAGGTTGCTGCCAAATTTTGTCCAAAAACAATTTTTTGTGGTTCCTGAGGCATGGCACGATTGGTCACAGGTACTGATTGTTGTAGTTGATTTTGATGTTGTAGTTGATTTAGATGTTGTAGTTGATTTTGATGTTGCAGTTGATTTTGATGATGTTTTGACTTCTCAAAATTTCGATTTTGCTGTTGCATCATGTTCTCAAAATTTGTATTTTGCTGTTGCACTATATTCTCAAAATTGGGATTTTGCATTGACATTACGTTAGTTTGCATCGCAACCTTTGCAGCCTGCGTAGCTATGCCTTGATTTGAATTCTGTAAATTGTGCTGAAAACCTGAATTTCTTGTCATTAAGTTTGGATGACTCCACAAGCAATTTTGTTGAAGATTTTGATGTTGCTGCATATTCTCTTGTATTATCTGATTCTGAACATTTTGCACCGTGTTCTGATAAGGCACCTCTCCGTAAGGATAACTCGATAACAAGTTCTGTTTATAATTTATCTGCACCGGCTCCTCCATTGGAACAGAATTGCACTGAATTGACTTTCCAGCTAAACAAGCTAATTGTTCGCCAGTATTAATTCCAATGTCTCTTGTAGGAGAAAAAACATTGTATGGGCGTGCAATTATTGTTTCGTTGGATTCAGGAGAATCAGGATACTCATTTTCACCTGCAGAAAATCAAATGTTCAAGTACGTTTCCTACATTTACCAGTCCAATAATAATATCTTTAAAACAAATAAACAAAATTCTTACGTTGTATCGGCCATGTAGGGGACAATGCTTCCATGCGATAGAGCGACTGTACGGGCTCTTGAAAATTCTGCCTCATTTGCAAGTTCTTATTTGTCTTCACATCCTTTGGCGGAGATTTGACGTTGATCGTACCGTCTAGTAGAAATGCAAAACGATACAATAGATTCGTCGGAAATACAATATAACAAGCAACCAAAAGTATCGAATCAGCATCCTTACCCACGGCGTCTACACCATTAATGTTATCTTCGGTACGCTTGTTTTTCAACACCCTATCTATGGATTCATAATACTGCTCCACCCCCGCCCGGGTGCCAGCCCTCTTCGCTTCTCGATAGCACACCAAAACCTGCTTCATCCTGGACCGACATTGCTTCCCAGATACGTTGTATCCCTTCTTCTTCAAGTACCACGCCACGCTATCCCATATTATCTGCGGCTTCGACGCATATTCGAGCTGCTTCTGCACCTGTTTGTCCGACCACACCGATACCAATAACGCTGTGCTCTCGGGTGTCCACTTGTATTTAACACCATCACCGTGATCGCTCATTTCGCGACAGGTGGTTATTTATATGCTACATCAATGGGTTAAACGCTACACGGAATACCGTGCGTAGTACCCGCACTAATAAGCGTGAAAGGAAATGAATCGCGTCACGTTTAAATGCGTAATTATCGATGGGATCGGAGAGCAAGTGGGTGTTTCGACCCACTAGTTAAAGAACCAACAACAGCACAACAGGTCTTTTCACGCACATATGCAACCGAGATGCAACCGACACTAACCGACGAGAATTCAAATTTTAAAGAAAGAATTGTGCAACAGGTAGTGGGGGCAGATGCAACGCGTAGGAGGCGCTGAGTGGCCCAGTCTGGTTAAACGTTCGTTGAGTTTAAATCGTTCATAGGTATACAGATCGGTGCAGCTTATATACATATTTTAATTATGTTTACCTCGTTCTTGGGAGTTTGAATATTCTTTTTAGAAAGTTTGATTTTTAAATGTGTATAATTTCATATGAAATGCATGTATGAGTTGATTTTTAAATAAATGATAAAATTCAAAGCTACAGCCAGGGGCGACAGGATAACACGATGCCCCCTAAAAGGGGATGATTGGCCTGCGAATTTTTTTTTTATTCAAACGAGGCAAGGAGTTTTACCTGGTAGTTGCTGTGTAGGGTATACGCGCAATAAAATAACATCTGTACGTACCAGAGTTCGCACATGTTGCACCTCAGGTAGTCGGGGTAAACGGATTGAAGACTAATGCTTTTTATTGCTTTTTACAGCCGCTTCTGTACATAGTAGATTACTACTTCGTTAATTTATATCGATTATGCATCGAAGAAGAACAATAGAACATCGATTATTCGGATTTCGATTGTCTTATTGAAAACGGATGAAACAATTGAGATAATATTCAGTACTCCATAATTAGGAACGCGTTTGCATTTATATTGAAAGTAATATGGTTGGATAATAGAACAGATACATATTAGAGCTGCTTATTACACTTTAAGTATAATTATAAATTAATTCGCGTAATTCACGTGAACTACGCGAGTTTTTTTAACAAAATCGTGCCGATTTATATAATTTCGTTACAAATTTGCGTGGAATGTGTGACACGGGTATGTACACGTATGTATGTATGTAGGATTTTTTGAATCCACGAGAATAAAAATGAGTAAAGACTCGTACTTTCTATGTATGCTTTTCGAACTACGGCGGAGTTGGAACTCGAAACTCTAGGGCCAGCCAGGAGCAGAGGTGTCGCATCGATTACGAAATGACGACGGATACGGATAAGCAACGACGACGCATAAACTTCATGATCGAGATGGTTCAAATTTTTGGACGATACAAAGGACGAAAGCAGACGAAAGGCGTAGGAAACGTCAGGCTTCTTCCGCACGTCGAGAGCGGTCGAGAGTGACGGACGCTATTTTACTCGAGTTTTTCTTACACATACGCAATAAAATGTGTGTTATATTGAGACATATGTATGTATATAGTATGTATCTTAAATTACTTTTTGATAATAATCCGGGTTTTAAGGTATTGAACATCTAACGGAAGGCCCGCGTCTATGTAAAATGTCAAACAAATTTCAAGATTCATTTGATATACATATAATCGTAAATACAATTTATTACAGCGGTACCGTCAATATAATTATTACTCTGATAAGTTTTCCAGTACCCACGTTAACACACTCGACTCTGGTTCTGCTGCTATGTACAATTTAAATATAAAAATTGTCCTTCGCCAGATGTGCAGAGTAACGTGTCACAGTTAATAGTATTTATTATTCTGTACAAGAAAAGAAACAGCCGTGGTTATGATGCGTCAATAAATGACTGCCGATTCAAGTGGAGTAGTTGGGACTGGTCGAGACTTGTCGGGACCCGCCAAAGTTGACCAAAGCTGACAGTCACGTGTTGCGAACTGTGAACAATTGACTACAGAGGTAGTTCAGTACGTGCGCATGCGCGAGGTTAAAGACATAATTTAAAAAAAAAAGGATATAACCTGGAATATAATAATTTCGTATTTAAGTACATATCTATTTTACCAGCCCCGTGGTAAATTTCTTTAAGCGATGCCAATGACTGCTCCATAATACTGTTTAAACTTTCAAAAATCTCACTCGTTGATTCGTAGAACATGAAATTATTTCATACTGCTCCGGCGACATCTGACTGCATTGGAGAGAAACAAACTTGCAAATCTACCGTTTCACGGCGGTCTATGCATTCGCGAACAGTGACTGTGCGGTAAGGTATCTTGAAATAGACGTTAGCAGCGATGAAGTGATCTGGCGGGAAAGATTTACAGACAACTTCCACCGGTTATTACGTCGATTAAAGTTTTTGACATTACCCGATATGAATCATATCTCCTTACTAGTTATCAGATAGTGATAAAAGTGATTAGAGATACAAATCAAACGATATATTAGCAAACATTTTGCCATAATATACGATTAGCTAAAATGGGTTTATACGTTTGATACCATGGTAAACAATGCTTTATAAAATTTCTTAAAACATGGAAATTGACAAAGGAAACTTTAAAAAAAGGAAATCCACTGAAGGAGAGAAACAACGATGTAAACGTTCCAAAGAATCTAACGATGATACGGATCGTGCAGAGGAAGTAAGTGGTTAGCTAATGTATAGTTTGTAACTGTAGTTTGAGGGGGAAATATTCATTTAATCAACGATAGAAGTTGTACTATGCACTTAATTTACACCTCAAAGTTAATACAAGTACCTTGCGTTTCTTAATGGTCATTTTTTATGTTATAGCACACGGCGGGGAAAATACAAAAGATATTAGTGCGAAACTTCATGTGCCACGATGCTTTAGAAATTGTACTAAATCCTAATGTCAATTTCATTGTGGGCCGCAATGGAAGTGGCAAGAGCGCAATCTTAACAGCATTAACGGTCGGCCTTGGTGCCAGAGCAAATGTTACCAGTCGAGGAACGTCGATAGCAGGTATACATGCATAAATCTACATGGATAATTTATTTGATTTTGTGTTCAGTCGTATGATTTTCTGGCTTGTATCTGTGCAGGATTCATAAAAAAGGGGAAACAATCAGCGGCGATTGAAGTAACATTGTCGAATAAAGGGCCTATGGCTTATAAGTCTGATGTTTATGGTGATTCAATTATAGTTCTTCGGAACATTAAAACCATTTCGACTTACAAGATAAAAAACTGGAGAGGTTTGTATCTTTCGGACAACCTCGTTGCATATGAAAAAAAATTTAATGATAGCAACTATACGATCAAATATATATATTAAACAGGAGAGGTGATTTCTACAAAGCGAAGCGAACTCGACGAAATATTGCGGGCAATGCACATTCAGATAGACAATCCCATTTCAATTCTAAATCAGGATGTATCGAGAACGTTCCTAGTAGCATCTAAACCAGAAGAAAAGTACTCATTGTTTATGAAAGCTACCAATTTGGATGAGATTGGGAATAACTATAAAGACGCACAACTGCTTTGTCAGGAAGAATATGAAAAGTTCAAGCTTTATAACGAGGTAAGATCAGTTATTTCTCCATTTTCTTATCTGACTCAACTATTTTTGTTGTAACATTATTGATAACGATGTGCAGATATTAGCGGAAACAAGAAAAAGAGTGGAAAAACTTGAAGAAGATATAAAAAGAGCAGAAGAGATTGATCAATTTCGTGAAGAATTAACTGATCTTGAAGCAGAGTTCAGTTGGGCTGTTGTGAGTGATATATTTATTATGTTAAAAGCCTTGGGAGTCCATCATGTGGTACGAATAATTAAAAGCATGTGTTATATTGTTTAGGCAATATCTGAAGAAACAAAGCTGCTGGAGGCACAAGAATCTTTGAAAAAGTATGAGGACGGTATTAAGGAACATGAAAATGCTGAGACATTTGTGGAGACCAAAAAGAAGGAAATAAATAAAAAGATCAGGTATGACGTCAATCAGTTACATTTAGATGTACCATCTAGGATTTTAATTTATGAAATTTCTGGTTTTACAAATTTTAACTCCACCCGATTCATTTATAGAGAATTGGAGGACAAAATTCAAGTTCTAGAACAAGAAGTTTCGGAAAATTCCGAAGTGTATAACATTGCAAAACAGGAACACGCTAGAAACAAGGATGAGTATGACAAGAAATCGCGGGAATGGCGGTTAATTCAAAACACGATGAGAAATATGAAGGCTGACATGAATATGATTCGGACAGAGATAAATAAATTAGAAAGGTATTGTTGTCAAGTATAATAATGAATAAGTTCATAAATCTATTTTCTTTCAGTCTTTAGTTATTAGGTAAATTTTTCGAACATTATATTTCTTTTAGCGGTGATAACGCGGAACAAAATGAAAGAAACCGGCTGAAAGAACAACTGGCGATTACAGAACGAAAGTTAGAAGATGTTACGGCAAGCTTGAGTACCAATCAGACATATCAAGGACACTTAGAAACAGATAAATTTCGTCTTTTGAAAGAAAGTCAAGATGCGAAGATAGAAGTGAACAACTGTGAAGATCGCATATGTAAGTGTCACTTTCTTTACAGATTAACATAAAATGTAATATTGTTATCTTCGTTTAACTAATTTTCTTTGGGCCAAGTTAAACCTGTTATTTTTTCTGCAGTGAAGATCACAAGAAGGTTAGCTTCGTTGAGGCAACAGTCTGGCAATGCGTTAACCGTTTTTGGCCACAATATACCTCGTTTATTAAGAAGGATTGATGAGGAATTCAGTAATGGACGGTTTAAGAAAAAACCACGCGGTCCACTTGGTATAAAATTAAGTTTATTGCCAATGAATCTTGTAATTACTATTTCCTAATAATATTATTTTTATAGGAGCCTATATACAAGTGAAAGATTCGGCATGGACGGCAGCCGTGGAAAGTTATTTGGGCGCTGATACTTTTAGTACGTTTTGCGTAGATAATGCCCACGATGCCAAAGTGCTAAATGCGATCATAAAAGAAATTTGCATGAACGAAAGGGCTCCCCAGATTATTTGCAGTAAATTCCATGACAAGGTGCGCTAAGTATTTGACAACGCTCCTATCTTACATCGTAACATAATCGAGTCACAGTCACATAATTTGTTACTTTTAGGTACACGACGTTCAACGTCATTGTACTGGCTCAAGCAAATACTACAATTTTCTGGATTCATTGATTATATCAGATCCTGTTGTTGCTAATTGTCTGATCGATCAGCGTGAAGTCGAATGTGTTTTGATGATACCAACTAGCGCGGAAGCATCGGCATTACTGTCCGATCAATCGAGAGTTCCACGAAATTGCAAACGGGCAATTACTCAGAAAGGTGACACGTTTTATCCAGATCCAAACTATAGAAGTTACGGTGGACGACGCGGCTTGACCGCGAAATTCCTTCATGTTTCTCCTGTAGATTTGATTAAGTAAGTCTTTGCGGTTTTAAAAAATTTTATTTAACTGAAACTTCTTTCGTTACCGTAGTTTTATGCAGATTGTTCCTTATATAGAACCTTGGAAGAGGAACTACGTTGTGCAGAGCAGGACAAAGAGGCAGCGATGAAATCTTATGCAACCATTCGCGAGAAGGAAAAACGAACAAGTTCCGAACTACTAGCCACTAATGCGAAACTTGCTGAATTACGTGCTGCACACAATAAATATAAGAACTTGATTTCTGATTTAAAAGACAAAATTACTCCGAGTGATACCATGTGTCTTAACGCATACGTGAGTACTTTATTCTCCGGGACATTAGTAATTTAACAATATCCCGCTAAAGCTAGTGGTTTTTTTACATATTGTTCATTGTGCCAGCGGGAAGAACTCGTAGAACTAGAGAAGAAGCTGCAACAATCACAAGAGGAGGAAACGCGCTTAAGCGAAGCAGTTACCAAGCTTAACGTGAAAGCTGAATCATTGGAGGCGGAGATCAAGCGTCACAGGGAACTGAGACTAAGTCTAGACACAAAAATCAATCCCTTGAAGGTGATTACATATTAACAAATTCGATAAATATAAATACGTTTTTTTTAATACTTTTCAATAATATTTGCAGGAACACATAAGTCACCTTCAAGACGAAAAAGAACAGATAAACGCAAAATCTGAGTATAGTTCTAGAATGTTCCATAAAATGCGCCAAGCTTTACAAAATGCCACAGCAGAATTAGAAATGCAACAAAGAGTTACCAATAAAGCAGTTTCTGATGCCACGAATAAATGCACCAGGATAGACACGGAAAGGTAAATAACTCTGAAGTAACATAAACTTCTAATCTTAGTATCATTTTAATCCTCCTGTCGGATATCACGTATGCTAAATATTTCGGTAGATCGGCTGCAGAAATCACAAGAAAAACTACGGAACTGAAGGGAAAAATTTACAGTATAGAACAACGATTTGGCACGATAGAAGAACTACGAAAAGAATTGAAAGAAAAGCAGGCGAAATGTGGGAAAGAATTAGCGATTGCTTCTAAAATTAAAAATTCTTACGAGGTAAATAATTCACTTACAATTTTTATCACTAATATACCAGCGTACTTCTATTTATATTGCAGGAGCAACTGGAACGTTTGAAAAGTCGAAAGATATTGTTTGAGAACATGAAGCGCAAGTACGGCATGAATATACAAAATGCATTCACGAGTATACTAGCATTACGACAAAAGAAAGTACGTACGGCACCACTTCTTCTCTATTGCGGCCCGGCTTCGCTATCGCCAGTTGAATAGAAAAAACTGAAAAGTAACATCCATTCAACGATTGATGTTTAACTGCCATTGGTGAAATTGAGCCAACATTAGAGAAATATTAATCTTGATATCGTATCGCCTTTACATAACACTTAAATATTTGAGCAGGGTACCATAACGATTGACCACGTGCGGAAAACGCTTGAACTTGAAGTAAACGCTCAGAACGAGAGCAAGAGAGCATGCAATGACACAAGATCATTATCAGGCGGTGAAAGGTCCTACTCGACCGTTGCTTTTATTTTAGCACTTTGGGAGTGCACAAATCTCCCCTTTTACTTTTTGGATGAATTTGACGTCTTTATGGTATTAGCATTATTTAATGATTTGCAAAATCCATAAGTTTTAACGCTTAGTCTCATTGTTAACAAATCATACATATGTAGGATAAGATAAATCGGCGAGTGGTGATGGACATACTTTTGGATCACACCAAGACACATCCACAGAGCCAGTTCACTTTCCTCACGCCTCTAAGCACGTCGAACATTCTCGCTGAAGATTACATAACCATTCATGAGTAAGTTTATATAGGTTTGAGATTGAAATCAACAAATTCTTTTTTAAGAAGCAGTGTTTCACGCGCGTTAATTTTCAGGCTGGCGCCACCGGAGAGGTCAGGTCGAGGGAACGTGTAGCATTTGAGACTTGGCCCCTTACATTACGTTTTGGTTTACATGTTCGATGTGGATCATCATCTGCCAAAAATTAAATACGGGTGGCATGGCTAACACCAGTGGGAATGAGAGAACTTATTACCTAGTGTTAACCAAAGATGATGCTGTGTTTGTTATCGTATTGTTAACGTCAAAAAAGTTTATATTTATTACTAGTGATATCGAAACCATCGTTGCAATTGTGAAGCGGAGAGGACTGACAGATACACACAATCAACGAGTAGATATAAGAGATAAATATATTTAATTTTGTATCCTACGAGCTAAAAAGATGAACATTGTTGGCGATATAGTTCGCCATATGGAAGAAGCTGTTGTTATACGAAAGTACACATCAGTTTGGAGAGGTTTATATTTTCAAGAAAAAAAAAAACAAAATAATACAATTTATTTTAATTACTCTCAGGTGTGATGAATTCAATACGCGTTGGTTTCTTTCATTGCAACGTGAAATCCAAGTCCCTCCAAAATTCCTTGCAAAATTACAATCGAAGTTGTTTTATCGAGATGAGTTGAATACTAAATGTGCGATAAAACAATCAATAATACTATCTTTTACGACACTATGTATCTATTCGCGATAGTGCAAGTTACCCGGGTCCAGGTTGCACATGGGCTATCTTTTTGATAAAATTACCGGTGGATAAAGTGAAATCTCCCAAATGAGAAAATCTGATGTATCGCACAGGCACACACACACACATCTAACGCGAGATGAAAAAAAATATAAACAACTCTTTCTCCTTCCCGTGAACTTTTATCCGAATACAACCAAGAGAAGAAATATGGACGCGAGTACACGCTGGAAGGAGAATACATATACCGGATCGGTATACCGGTAAGTGGATCAAGGTTCGTGCCATTGCGCGAATCTGGTTCGTCCGGAGTTCCCGGCTAACGCAACTCGCATTACGCGTATTACAAGTGACGGCTGGTGCGTACGGGGCGTGGTGATATTGTGCAATCGACAGCACTGGCACTGTCAGAGAAAGTGTTGGAGAACACGAGGCCTGTCCGTGAATCGCTGATGGAAAGCTGCCCCTTTAGCGAAGAAGGATAGCTAGACATGCGGATGTAAAGGCCGCGTTCCATTGTAACATTCTTCCTATTACGATTACTTTGGGTATTTTTCCTTTGCAACCCTAGAAGAGTGGCGAGGAAAACTATTGTTGGGCACAACGGTCTGGTCCTGAGACTCGAAAATCAAATTTATTCGAAAATCGATAGTCTCAGTGTCGCAATAATAACTTTTAACTAATTCTGAGATCGGTAACTAGCTCGGAAGCACGCGATTTAAAATGAAAGTGATTTTCATGAATCCTTTGCAAATGTCATGAATTTCTTTGTTTCAGCAGTACTTAAAAACAAATATTTTTGTATTGTGTTCCAGATATATTGCCAATACAATATCCGGTGAGACATTATCCTTTTGTTTCAAGCTTGTTTCTAAGAAACGAGTCATTAAACCCGAATGTACGAATGTAAACTTATGTTTACTTCGACAATTGCTGTTTCCATATAAAATTCATCAACCCGATTGCGGTCAATCGAAAAGCGAGACAATATAGACGCCGAGGAGAAGGTAAATAAAACATTACAGCCATTCATCTATTCTTGCTAAAAAAAATGTGCGGTTTATTTGACAAACATTGTTCCTAATTGCGACAGATCGGTTCAGTGGTAGTAAGCCGGTGCGGCGGCAGAGTAGGCGAGCGGTGCGGCGTATTTAGCGACTGGGGCGGCGTACGCGACCGGAGAAGCGGCGTACTGAGCGTACGCGACTGGGGCGGCAGCTGCGTATTTAGCTACCGGAGCGGCGTATGCGACCGGGGCAGCAGCGTACTTAGCTACCGGAGCGGCGTACGCGAGTGGAGCGTGAGCAATTGGAGCGGCGAATTTGGCGATCGGTGCGCTGTAGGCGACGTGAGCGGGAGCGGCGTACGCTACTTGGGCTGGTGCAGCGATGTGAGCGGGGGCGGCGGCGACGGCTTTGACGGCGACGGTTGCGGGTTCCTTGCGGACAACGGCGTTGAATCCGTTGACGGGATCAGCGGTGTAGTCGACGGTGCGCTTGGTGCCGTCAGACTCGAGGAGAGAGTAGCTACCCTGGACAACGTCTCCGTCGCGGGTCTCGTGTTGGCTCTTGGCGTCACCGGTCAGGCTATCGTGAACGTCGTAGGCATAGCTGTATTGGGGATGGGGGTCGAAGTCGGCGTCGACGGCCTTGGCTACGGGTGCGACTGCCACGGGAGCGGCAGCGTAGCTCAGCTGAGCCGGGGCGAGGAGTCCGGCGTTGGCGGCTGCTACCAGGGCGGCGAAGGCAACGAACTGGAAAGAGAATCGTTCGAACGTTAGAATAGTTAGAATAATCGAGGATAAATGATCTTGTAACAATTATGCGATATAGTCCTTATCATGTAAATAAAGAGAATTGTGATCGTGAAAAGAAACTGTTATATTCAAACTCGGTATTTTTTGTTTCGGTTACGCGCTTTCCGCGGCAAATTGAACGTCTTGGATTTTTCAATTCGTCGATGAAAGTCGTGTTACCGAAATCGTACGTGTCGAATAAATGGAAACAGGACGTAGACGCGTGTTCCACTTTCGATCGCTCACCTGGAGCGGTAAAGAAGAAAAAAAACCGATTATCGGGGAGACAAAGGGTCTCTGGGGAAAAAAGAGTATTAAAAATGCGGCGAACAATGTAAATTATTTGAGTTTAACAGTTTCAACAAAATCGATTGCAAACCGAGAATATTTCACGAGGGAGCTCGAGAAGCTCGAACGAGAACTTTAGAAAGAAGGTTCCTCGAAACCAGTTAAGAGTTCCTGCTCGTTATACCTTGAAGGCCATTGTAGCTTGCTTGATTGGAAGATCGCTCGATCTGTGTGTCTGTGATGCGAATGATACTACCGATGGGTGGTTTTCGGCTTATATACCGTTCGAGTAGGACCCACGGGCACGCTGACGTAACTGGGTGACGGTACCCTCGACGGTCACCCGATTCGCGGCCGCAGAGTGGCACAAAATTGAGCAAGCAATGGGACCACGCCCAACATGAACGACCCGAACACCGACGATCGCTCTTGGACCATCGTGAACACCGTCGACGCGGACTAGGCTACGTCCTTGCCATGAGTTACTTAACCCTCCCCCCCCCGTCTTCTACCGAAGGGGTACGCGATGTACGCTATGTACGATTCTCCGGTTTTCCCTCTAGAACGCGTCGCTCGTTCTCGATCGAGTCTGCTCGGCTATCTAATCTTCCGCGTTTGTTCTGTCCTTCTTTCTTCTATCTTCATAAACTATTTGTGGGAAAGGTGTGAATACTCTTAATTAATCTATGAACCGCAGATAGTGTGTTGTTAATTTCTCAATAATCTTTATCGGAGAGGATATCCTCGTGCATAATTGTTTATTGCAAATGTAAATATTACGCTCTTACAATTAGTACGTTGCGTGGTTCATTTTCATAGAATCCATCGACTGTTCACCGTTATTTAAGAAGCACCACATACAAATGATAATAGAATCGTAAGGTTGCGCCAGATATTGAACTAATGAGGAAATTAAGTTTATAACCGTTTAGGAATTAGTATTGTCACATAATGTCGCATCTGACTGGCATGCAGATTAATGCAATTTCACCTAGGAGTATCGGGAACCTAGGTGTGTTCAACGTGCATCGAGCGCTATCTAAAATTAACATATTATTCAGGTAGAAAGCGTAAAGTACTGTGAAGTCAATTTCGGTACAGAATTGATTATGAACCGATCGACTCACGGAGAAAAGTTAACGCTTAAGTAGGTAGCGAACATACGAAATAATATCGCGTAATACTGCAATTTACAATATCTTCTTATTAATTAGAACACGTTACGCACGTTACAGAAGTACTCTGCAAGATTTAATAATACATTTCACATAGACAAAATATTTGGATCAAATCTTGTTCAAACTTTCTAAAGTATTCAATCATTCGTGTAGTTAAGTTAAACGAGATTGAATTTCAAGTTCGCAATTGATTTTCAACGTGAAACAAATTTTGCATAAGAAATTTCTACTTTTATAAATAATAGCGCTTATCGTTAGTGAAGTTTGCAAGATTGTTAAGAAAAAATAATAGCTCGACGAAATTATTAACAGTTTTTACGCCAAGCGTACCGGATGTAAGAATCAACGGGCACGTTTCGATAAGAACGAGCCAGACGAAAGCGACTTGAATCAGCGAATTATTTGCCGTGTAATTTACTACAGGTCAATGGCGTAAAGATTTGCTGTCGCGACCTTGAGTACTTCCATAATCGTTCGAATCAAAGCCGACTGGTTTTTACACGAAATATGAAAAAAGGGTGAGCAGAGGACGAGGCTAAGCGACGATGAGTCCAATCGCAGCAATGCCACGGTTTCGATGAACCTTATATGGAGAAATTTGTGAAAATGTAACATCCTGGAATGAAGGTACCTTTTGTTATAACTAGACTGCGGATTTTTATGCAAAATGCATTATTTTTATACCGACTTTAAACGTATTTGGGAAACAAATGCGATCAATATGTGTGAAATATACGTATAATATATTGTATGTATAAGATAAAATAAAACAATGCATTAAATCATTCGTTAAGTGCATAAAATAAGGCACAAAATAACGCATTTTGCATAAACATCCGCAGTCTAGTTATAACAATACAAGGATTATCCATTTAACGTAATATCGATGCATTAACGTTTTTCACGATACACTTTGTTCGGTCCGCCTAAAATTTCATTTTAATCGATCGGAAAGGGCTCGGGTTGGTTCTGAACGGTCGGCCTTTAATTGTTTAAAAAGAAAAATTGTTAGATGGGAAAGGGCGTATGTAAATTTCAGGTGGTCGTTTTGCAACGAGTGCGGAAGACCCAAATTCGGGGTGTGACATTGATTTCACACGGACCTCGCTGGGCCTATCGCCGCGAGCAACTCGACAGGACAAAACTCGAATCGCGCCGTCGGCGAAGGCGGAGATCTCGATTTTCGATCAGCATCGGTATAGTCCCACGATGCCCCCGGGGCTTTCAATCGATCGAGGCGGGCCCCGCGATTCGGGCGGCCCACCTATTTTTTCTTTATGAAAGTGCTCCACTTCTGTTTCGGGCCGGTAACGTTAGATGTGACGCAACGAGCGAGGCAGTTCGTTCGGGATACACTGCCCCAACACGTATTCGCTCGAAAGTTTCGCGACGAACCGGTGTCGGCGAATTCTTTTCTTACGTGGCACACGACGCGTAATTTCAAGAAATTATAGGCAATCGATCGTACACGAGGATGGGGGGGTACACGATTACCTTCACTCCTCGGAGACCGAATTACTTACAACGAATTAAGAACGTTGAAAATGATAAATATGTCTGCTTCGGGTTTTCAGGAATTCGTAATTGCGATTGCGATGAAATAAAGTATATTAAAGATGCTAAATATTCACTTTTCAGGGTTTCAGGTGGTCGTAATTAAGATTCGAACGACATAAAGTTATTAAAAATAATAAATACATTTAGTTCGGGGATTAAAAAGATTCTTAATTAACGTTGCCAACGATTAAAGTAATAAAAATAATAAATGAATGAACAAAAACGTAAAAAGCAGTGGATACATTTATTCGCGTTAGGGCTTTATGGATCAGACTTGAAAATCAATATATTCTTCAAGGGCTTCCAGTTTTAAGCGATCGACCAATTCGGTGCTCGTTAACGACATTGCGGTTGAATACGGTCGATAAGTCAAGATCAAGAGCAAGGTACCTAGATCAAAGTAATTGCAAGAATCAAAGAAACCGATCGATCGTACGATCACCCGTAATGGTATACCATTAACCAATTACGATACATTCTCAGTCTATTTTCTAATTCGCGTTTGAAGTACGTTGCGCAAGCGACCAACGAACGAGTCAAGGTCTCGCGCAAGAAAAGGTATTTGGCATGGTCAGTAATGTCTACGGTCTGGAATACGCTTCGCAAGAAAGTCAGTACAGACAAGAAGAAGAAAAAAAAAACCAGCAGACGTAATAACGAGCCAACTGCAAAGTGCCAAATGAAACCTTAACAATTATCCCGATTGAGGTTCCTCTCTAAATGTAATAAATAAAAGATCGTGGATAACTATTTTATTCATTACATTCTACCGCGTTCGGTTGCTCTTCTCTGTCTTTAAGTTATCGTAATCAAATTGTCCTATGTATCTCTCAGATTTACGCGGACGATACACGGACTACGCGTTTAGTTGCCGATCAAGACAAATCGATCCGGCAACCGAGAGCGAAGAACAAAGAACTCTGCCTACGAACGGATTGACTGATCGCCGGTGACTGGCGATTAGACGCGACACAGATAGACGGTGTTCCGCTTGTAAACGCTCTAATACAAGATAAAGATTTGATCGAGGGTGCGCGCTATACGTGTTTCACGTGCCGGCCAAGTTCAAGTACGTTCGGGGCCCGGGTATACGATGTCAACGCTGCCAAACTTTGAAAGTCCGGCACTGCCTGACCAATAAGTGGGGAGGACCCCCGAGAACGGTGGCCCGAACACGGGTATATAAAGCACCGGGTACCAACCATGGACATCATCAGTCGCTCAGTCGATCCAAACCAACCAAATCTTCTCAACCATGGCCTTCAAGGTGGGTAAACGGATACGGGCAACGGGTTTAACCGTCGACGAGCCTTCAGAATCGAGACTCCTCGGGTCCAAATCGAACCGATTGCTCCAAAAATTGTCCGAGAAAACGATTCTCGACGATCAACCGGGGGCAATCTCTCTCGACACAACTATTCTAAACCATCGCTCTCTGATTACAGTTCGTCGCCTTCGCCGCCCTCGTGGCCGCCGCCAACGCCGGAGTACTGGCACCGGCTCATCTGACCTACGCCGCCGGTCCAGTGGCGGTAGCTCCCGTAGCGAAGGCCGTGGTAGCCAAGACCGTGGACGCCGACTACGATCCTCATCCTCAGTACAGCTACGCCTACGATGTCCATGACACCATCACCGGTGACGAGAAGAACCAGCACGAGACCCGCGACGGTGACGTCGTTCAGGGTAGCTACTCCCTCGTCGAGTCCGACGGCACCAGACGCACCGTCGACTACACCGCCGATCCCGTCAACGGATTCAACGCCGTCGTACGCAAGGAACCCAACACCGTCGCCGTCAAAGCCGTAGCCGCTGCACCAGCCCACATCGCCGCTGCACCAGCTCAAGTTGCATACGCCGCCCCAGCTCACTACGCCACGGCCCACTATGCCGCCGCTCAACCTCAGCTCGCATACGCCGCACCAGTCGCCAAATACGCCGCCGCCCCCGTCGCCTATGCCGCACCGGTAGCCAAGTACGCGTACGCCGCACCGGTCGCCAAATACGCCGCACCTGTAGCCGTCGCCCATAGCGCACCCCTCGCCTATGCCGCGCACTCCGCTCCGTTCGCGTACGCCTCGCACGCCGCCCCTCTTGCCTACTCCGCTCACCCTGCACCGATCGCCAAATACGCGGCAGCCCCGGCCCTCGCCTATGCCGCCGGTCCAGCTTACTATCACTGATCGCCCTCGCGTACCACGAACCACGTTGTCGACTCAGGCCGAACTTTATTTATTTTTTTAGCAAGGCTAGTTTGTGACTGATTAAAATCGTTACAAATTGTATATCTTGGTGTCTACCGTTTCTTACCTACTATACCTACCCTACCTGATCACGATTCTGAGCCCTCGAATCGTGGGATTAGCTTGTGCGCTGATTAGAATTACAGGATGCTTGGTGCATCCGTTTGGTTTTTGAGATGATGTCGCTGATGGAACAGCGGGTACCAGTGTACTGGTACCAATGGTATCGCTCGACTTGCGCTTATTCTCGTATGATTTGGAAGCGAGTTTTGCGACCTTGATGAAAGGGTAGTCTTTCCTATTTAATTTCGCTGTACTTGCCCGTGGAGCTATTCCTGGCGTGGATTGACCCACTTTCTCTGCTTTCAGTCTGCTCTTTCTCAAGCACCTCCCAAACCGCGCACGATCGCCAAATTTCTACGTCGCGCACGATACTCTCGTGCAATCCGTTGCAAAAGGTTTACCTACGTCGCATGCTGACCGAGAAGAGAAAACTCGTAGGAGTAACGTGATCCGATTTACAAACTGCTCGTAGGATAGGAATGAAAACGTTAAATTAACGAGTATACTCGCTTGGATGTGTCGGACAATTAATAATTCGACGAACATACATTTCCTACGTTGCATCCGTTTTAAACAAATTTTAAATAGAATCGATGACATCAAGGCGTAGATTTTCGACGGTACAGGAGCGCTGAACAATAACGTTAAATCGATTGGCGAAATCACGTTTCTTCCGAGAAAAGCCAGAAATTTTGGTGTCAGTAAATGAAATACAAATTCTGAGATTCGTTGAAACACGTAGTTTCGCTGGCAATCCTTCTTTGACCGATCCAAGCGTCGAGGGAATGATAAATAAAATCGAACGTCGCCGGTAAACGAAAAGATTTCGACAGAGAGTGCCATTTGACTAACAATGAGGATTCGACAAGTTTTTCATAGAAATCTGGGATTCTCGTTAACGTCGCCCGTCGACGAGCAATTAATATCAGTTTAAGCGATTGTCACGCGAGGCGAATAAGAATCGTGGTCGAGCGTACGAGCATAACAGTTATTGTACGCGCAACGCCGCGCGACCTCGTAAATTCATGAAACGTGGCTGGAAGAGGTACGACGACAATCGAAACGAAAGAAGGTATCTTACGTATACGGCGTATAATGAAATTGAGCTGAGCCGAATTCATTGCAGAGGGAGAAAGGCATCCGAAATTCCAGGCCTCGATTTAAATGGTTGCGTAATAGACACAAACCGGAGCGGTTACAGGTAAATCGTGAACATCAGTCTCTTTGTAAACGGTGCAATGCAAATTTAATGTTTCGCGAAAATGGATGGCGCCGCGTAAAAGCGGCGAAGGGAACACGAAGTTTCGCTTATCTTTCGTTGCCACCTCGAGAATCGAGATCGTCTTGTACAGAATGTGCGTAAATGTTTGGTCGTTATGTTCTTCATTGTAATTACTGGAACGAGGTATCTGTAATACGTGAAGATGTCAAATAAAGATAGGTTTTAGTTTACACCTGTTCGCGATATCCACGTGGAATCGCGTGGAAAGTTTTCTTTGCGAGACAGCTGGACTTTCTGCATTATTCGCGTAATTTTATTATCCCGCCGCTTGCAAACTTAACGACGCGAGCAATTGATCTTTGGTTCAATGTGCCAGTGCGTGTGAAACCGGAGACGGGATGAGGATAAAACGCGAGACGGATAAATTGTCTTTGATACAAAGAAAAAAGGTTGCTGTGGAGTTCGAGGTCTTCCAGTCACCCACGGTCGTTCGCAAAAAAATACGCAGGACATTTTTATAATGACCCGCCCCTCGAGGTTGACCATTTATCGGGTTTACAACGTACCATATCTTGCGTTATCATTTGTATCGGTAGAAAATTTATTTGCCGAGTATTTCTTTGAAATACTCTGTATACGAATCTTCTGTAAATGGAAGGCAAAACTCTTCCATGGTACATGATCTTTTTTTAAGTGTTTAAAAGAGCTAACGATAGATCGACTCTTCCACTATGTAAAAAAAGTCACATAGATTGCTCAAGCATTCTACCGCGTCTAATCGCGCGTAATGGCGAAATGATTCCAGGGAAGAAATCTATTCGTGGAAAGAGTGTGTTTTCATTGTTGTGCCTCGTGGAAGCGCCTTGTAACCTTTTAATCTATCGAAGCGAGACACACTCCAGTCACGATAGCACTTGCAGCTGTCTCCCTGTTACTTACGTGACTCGCTTATCAATCGCCAATTGATTGCTAACAATGAGGTATCGGGACCAAGCGATTTCGCATTCGTTGCTACAATCGAACTCGGTGTACTCGCGTAACCACGAAAATCGACGCGAAAATCGTAACGATCGTGAGCGACCTAATGACAAAATGACTTTACACGAAAATCGCCAATATTGGTAAAGAATGTCTAAGAGAAAAATAATCTTTTACCGTCCTCGAGCGAAATTAAGCGAGAGAAATTTGCCTGAACACTTTATATCGATTCCTTATTTCCATACGTTAGTCGGCATTGGAGAGATATAGTACTCCAAGGACGAGCCGAAGGAAAGGTCGCAAACGCATATACCTTTCGAGACGGTGCAAGTACTTTTCCATTGCGGGCAAAAAAAGATCAAAACGAATTCGTCTCCTTTTGCGGATAAATTCGCCCCAATCGTCTATAACGATGTCCACTATTAAATTTACGCTCCGCAAATCCCCCGTTAATGAATCCGTTCTACGAGACGCGATTAAATGAGTTCCTCGTCGGACGAGTGTCGACGGCAAGCGGAAAACCGACATCGGCAAAAAATATGTTCTCGGTGAGCGTTTTCTAATTAATATCAATAAAGTACAGCGAACGGTCCTGCCGCGGGGCAATCCGGAGTCAGATTCTTTCCGTAACCGGTCTGCCAAAAGTGAACCGGTTTCTCGTTTCGCGTCCACGTAATACGGGGTTACACGATTACGCGGGATCGCATAGTGACATTGGGCGCGGTTCTTTGACGGCCGCGGCTGCAGCCCTGGATTATTCGGTGAAAGTACGGCCCGAATAAACAGGTACGTAAGTAATGCTCGCTTGGAAGTTACGGGATTACCAACGGGGCCCGTTAACTACTATTTTGGGCCAATTTTATTTTCGAATATCATTAACTCCGTCGCATAGCCTTTGGTTTTATTAGGCATAGGGTACCACGTGGTTTCAGAATCTAGAATTAGATTGACATGGATTTCGAAATGTTAGTTCTAAGTTTGATAATCGTGAGATGAATGTATGTATGTACATAGGTACGTAATGGATATTCGAGAAATGAATAATAATTAGTGCGAAATTTTTTTTTTCTTAAATGCCTGTTTAGATCTCACATCCTATCTACCAAATAAAATAATCATATCAATTTTTAATGAAAC
Source organism: Pemphredon lugubris (assembly GCA_933228935.1). Taxonomy (NCBI): domain Eukaryota; kingdom Metazoa; phylum Arthropoda; class Insecta; order Hymenoptera; family Crabronidae; genus Pemphredon; species Pemphredon lugubris. The sequence goes on along the minus strand of OW121817.1, from coordinate 21,312,626 downwards.
AAACTTCGGGTAAATGAACAATTCAATTACTTATTTGGTGCGCTACGTTGGTAACTTGTATTTTCAATAAACTAACTTTAATTCATAAATAGTATGGAGAGTACAGATACAAAAATTCGGAGTAGTTATCCCAAGTATCTCTAGCCAGGATTTGTAAGGCTACAGGCCTCGTAAAAATTGCTACGTTCCTACGCGTAAAATGATCTTTTTTTTCTCCCTCGCAACTGCGGCATGTCCTTGTCTACCTCTCATATCGTACCACGTCGACGAGCTACATTTTTATTAACAGCGCGCGTCGGCCGAAATTATCGCAGCCTCGCACTGTGGGAACAATCGTAACCCGTTGTTCCAGAAATGTAATATAATTTTTTTTAAAGAGAAAACGCAACATATCAATATTGCGTAATGTTATGTAAGGCTCGTAATGCGCACCGATATTTGCATTTTTATATTTTAACGGTATACAAAAAACGTAGCTTGCCGTCGTCATAGTATGATAGCGTTGCGACAGCGACGCTTTTTTTGTGCTCTAATGGCGCTCGGAGTTTCTATCTGGCGATAGACAAGTCTTTTCTGGAAGAAAAGAATGAGAAGAGAGATTAGAGTGATTTAATAGTGTGTTTGATAATAGTGTTCCGAAACGGAATTTTTCAATGTTTATTTTATCGAGATTTACTGGAAATGTAGTTTTCGAAATGAATGATTGCATTTGTTGCTAACTATTCTGTACGGCGATTGGTATTATATATGCTATTAATTTACAGTACAGTTATTGTTATATAATTACCATGTTCTTTCTTTATATGTAATTATATGTACACTCACTGCTTGAACTGGCTACTATGGTCAGACTCGAGCGCAGTAGTAGAAGTCGGCGCTATGTCAGACAGTTGCGTGGTTATTCGCATCACATTTGCAGCTCTCGATTCACGGTACGCTTCTTTTCAACTCTGTTTAGAGCTCGCTAACTTTTAAAGTGGAAATTTTCGAAAAATAAATACTCGATACTTCCATGCGTAAATCAGCGTTAATAAATTGGAATTAAGTATTATTTTAATATATTTTAAACGAAGCGTTGCGTATCTTTAACTTTTATCCCGATTTTTCGCCATTTTAATACGCAATCACTGAATTAATATCGTCATCGGTACACTACCATAAATATTACAGTGAATCTCCGCAGTAAATGTAACGCGTACAGTAAGTTTCCAATCCGTTTATAATTATTGTTAGAACTTTTTCCAAGTTTACCGTAATTTTTGTTTTCGCGAATACGAATACTCACGCCCTTCAATTATTCAAATTCCTGTCGTGACCAAATGACCGGTCTTTAAAGCAACTTATATTTGTCAATACAGAATAAACATGATAACCAATTTAATAGGGAAAAAATTGTAGTTTCTTTTACTTAGAAACAGATAACGTATATTTTAACGTTCAACTTGCACGTAAGAAATTTTTCACAAAATTTAGGAAACGGTCATTCGACGGGTCGTGGTAGGAATAGTGTTAATTCGTACACAGTTATACCATGTTAATTCCTCTGTTATCGCTGTCCTCGGCGAATGCAACTCGACGGACGATGCAACGTCCTAAGCCTCGTCTAGCCGACTACGTGCTTCGCAGCCGAAGGTCGTCGTACGTGCGTGCACGCTACATACGCACAATGTTTATTGCGCAAAGGTTCGAGGACGTAATCGAAAAGTTACGCAACGGCGAACCACGATGAATCGCTGCTCCCGAGACAAACGTGAGGACTGATCGATGTGTCTGTCGGTGACATTGATCGACGCCGCATTCGCGACGCTTTTACTTATTACGCCTACGCACGGTCACGTAGGTCGTGAGGCGTAATCGGCGGCGTCGGGGACTATGATGATTACGGGAACACTGGCCCGAATCGCGAAGTTTTAGAAACGGTGGCACAAATCCTCTGGAATAATGATTCCTTTGCCGCTCACTTCAAACGAGTATCTACTGTGCGCGGTTGAGGTAACGTAGGAAAGTATACGCGCATTTTAAACAGAAGCAACATACTCTTCCATAACATTACTGCTACGATGGTGTACTGCGATTATAGTAATTATGACGATAATATTAAAAGGGATTACATGGTGCCGGCAAGTTTGGTTTTTATAGCGTATAAGATCTTCGTAATCACTTGTATGCGATTAACAATGTAATTATATCCGATCCTGAAAACTTCGGGGAATATATTAAATTTGATGATATTAAATTTGATGATAATGAATTATTATAGGTAACTTCATACGTATTATTGTTCGCCCACGCATTTCAGTTTCCACATTTGTTAAACGAACAATTATAAATCTCTCGGTATAGGGATCTCAGGACAAAATCTGAAGAACAACTCGGCTCATACATAGTCCACGGTAAACAATTTATTACAACTTCAATTAGATCACTAACGTCGTCAGATGGACAAGTCGTACTTATTCGAGGTAGAGGAGACTTTACAGGAGCGGGTTTGCGGGTGCATAAGCGAGACCGCCGAGCGGCGTAGCATAAGCGAACGGCGAGGAGTACGCCGCGGTGTACGCGTAAGCGGCAGGATAATTCGTGTAACCGGCAATGGCTTTAGCGGTGGGCAAGCCGACGAAACGTTGGGCTTGCGGTGCGACTTGGATCGGATTGGCGAAAGCTCTCACTGGTGCGGCTCTCTGTTGTTCCTGCTCCTGTCCCTGCTCTTCCTGCTGTCTCTCCTGCTGACGTTGCTGCGGCTGCTGAGCCTCGAATCTGGACTGTTGCCTCTGCTGCTGCGGATTGATCTGCGACTGTTGCCTCTGCTGTTGAGCGTTAATCTCGGACTGTTGTCTCTGCTGTTGCTGAAGTTGCTGCAACTGCTCGAACTGCTGACGTTGCTGCTCCTGCTGCTGCCTCTGAATCTCCACCAGTTGCTGCAACTGCTGCTCCTGCTGCTGACGAAGCTGCTGCTCCCGAGTGGTCGGCGCAGCCGCCACGAGGGGACCGGATCTCGCCTCGACCACCTCAACGTCGGAATCCGGACCGCTCGAGGGAATCGCCGGTGCAGCTGCCGGCAGCGGGGCGGCTGCGCCGACAGGTGAGATCGCGGCAGGTGCGTAAGGTACCAAGGGGGCGGCGATCGCGGCGAGGGCGGTGGCCGGCTGACGGCTAACGACCGCGTTGAATCCGTTTATCGGATCGGCGGTGTACTCGACGATACGACGAGTACCGTCTGCCTCGATAAGGCTGTAGCTACCCTGAACGATGTCGCCGTTTCGGGTCTCGTACTGGGCCTTCGAGTCACCGGTAATAGCGTCCTGAACGTCGTAAGCGAAAGTATATTGGGGCGCAGCATCGAATTCCTCGAGCTTAGCCGCTGGCACGGCTGCTAACGCTGGTATCGCTGGTACCGCCGGGACCACCGCGCCCTTGGCGAGCACCGCCAGGCCGAAGAATACGATGAGCTGGAATTTAAAGATACGTGGTCACTTATTCAGACTTACTTTAATTTTTTTTTTTAATTTCTTAACCGTTCAAATTATAATCTTTTGCTTGATTATTTTGAAGCCTCAACTTAACGATTAATGTTGAAAGACAGAGAATTAAAGATCACTATTTATCTATTCATAGCCAACAACTCAATGAAACTATAATCGCACATTGCCTGTGACCAAATGGTTGACCGGCAATCTTTTAATTTTCAAAAATCTCGCGCTTCGCACTTTCCTTAAAAATATATGGATATACTGCTAAAAATAAAACTCCTATAATCACGTAAATTTGAAAAGCTTGAGAATCGAATTTCCCACTTCACATTCAAGAAAAATCGTACAAGTTACGAGGGAGGGGGTTTAAAAACGAGCGTTCGTCGTTAGCCGCTGTTCCTTACCTTTGAAGCCATTATTGTTTACGAGAGGATCGCCGGGAGACTGATGTCTCAGGGTAAGATTCACCGTACTTTTATACGCGTCATGCCCGCCGGCGTTTTCGTGTCATCCGCCTGCTATAACCGTGCTATTCCTTGCACCCAAACTTGCGTTAAGCCACCCATATTACACACACAAGCGTACCACACCGCCCCCACCTAATCTCTGTTTCTTTCTCGTAACCTCTTCGCGATAAGTGCGTCTCTTTCTGATACGCCGTACGGTGACCTCCTCGTAACCAGGGGATTGCGATGTATGCGCGTACGGCAGGAGTGCGCGATGAGTATGCGAGGTTATGTTTCTTCATATCGACGCGCGTATACACGCGACTTGTATGTCAATTCGACGTAGACGGGGAGCAGCTCGAGGTCGTACGACGAAACAAGGTAAAACTGTACGGTGAACCCAGGCTCACCCTTCCTTTGCGAATCGAAGAAGTTTCGCGAAAAAAAAATTACGAACGTGTCGCGATCGCTATCGATTCGTTATTGGTTAATCAGCGAACGTATGCACGCATGTACGGTGCTATGTGATGCAACGACTTCGATTTTGGTGGTTTCTGAAAGGGGGAATCTATTTACGTAGATTTGTTGTAACTCGGTTAAAATGCAGGGTAGAACGCCTGAGTTTGCGGAGAAAATGTTTTAATTTGATTATCTTTAGTTATTGTTATTTGGCGTTAGGCATTGATAATGATCTATGTTCGTTGATGTTACTCAACCTGGGTCGTGTGGTCCCTCAGAAGGTTATGGTATACAAATTTCACACTCACTGATACCTTAATTTTGAATGACGAGAGAAATCTGTCGTTCAACGCCTATGGGATGTAACTGTTGGCATGGCCCCATTTATCGAAAGGGTTGACGAGACATTAATCCATTATTGAGCAAATTAATAAGAATTTTTTAATGGTCTATACGAAAGTTCTGTTTCTTTATTGAGAGAAAAGCAGAACTAAAATGTTCATTTCTAAAGCTCTACAGACTTCTCTATAGAAGCAGTTTCTTGATACCGTCTGACCAACGTTAGACGTATCTACTTTTAGGCACGACCAACGAATTTCCCATTGAGTGTAGCTTGATCGTGATAAACTTGAAAACTAAATGGCATTGGAGTGACATGCCGAACAATTACATTCATCTAGCTTTAAATATTAAGAAAAAACTAATGCGATAGGCTTTGAAAGCATCATTTGTAAACAATAACAGCGACACGTGGTTCCGGCGTAGTGTCATTTCTTACTATTACGTGATTCCCGCCCCGTTCTCCCCATCCATTGGGTAACTTATTGTTCGTTTTCCCCACCATTGTTCGAATTGTTGTCCTATGCGCCGAGCGGTACGCTCATTCCTGCTCATTTCCACTCATTCTATCAGCGGACGTTCAAGTGGTTGGACATTTATATCGCGGAACCAGAATCACGCACGATTCATCAGAGAATATATTCCGCTAAAAATACCACAATTTTTTTCATTTGTCTTTATTTAATTGAAAAGGTATCAGAGTCAAAGGAACCACATCCTTGGGAGCCTTTTTAGACGGAGATTCTCGAAATAAATATGTGAGCGTTTTCCGTATATTTCTCCCACTATTTTCTCACAATTCAAAATTTGTATGGTAGGAAATAATAATTCCTAGATAAAACAATAACGCTAAAAAACTTGTTCGTAACAAATATATTGGTAATCTTTAAAAAAAATAATGAGCGGACGCGGAGAATTATATGTATAACATGTAATCGTTAATATAATTCCTGGCTTGTAACACGAAAGTGTTTGGTAATTAAATGAATAAGTCGATACACCGAATAACATTAAATCTAGCACACGGACATGATAATACAATAACAGTAGGATTGATTTGTTTTATAAAAAATATATTTTCAATATAAACATTCAATTACAAAACGTTCGTTACAATATGTACAATGTGGTATGACTAGTCCTATAAAAAAAACCGCGTCGTAGGAAAACGTAAAGATCTAACGAAATATTAATACAACGTTGTATAAATAATCAGTACATCCTTCAGATTCTACATCGGCAGGATTAATACGGATTCAATGATAAATCTAACTTCCGAATGGTTACTTATCGCAATTTTGTTAAACGCGCAACAGATCCCCCTGCAATTTTATCGGACGTTAAAGAAAAACATAGATACGCTGCGATAGAGCTCCACGTCCAAAGAGAAATACGAATTGTTGGATCATTAGATTACGAAACGTATTCGTAACTACACAACCACCGAGGTTTACAATAATTCCAAAAAAAACATTTGTAAGGAAAACAACGAAATGACAGAATTTCGGTTTTTAATGTCTAAGGATGATAAGCCACGGGGGCGAACTTGACGGCTGGTTTAATCACTGCCACTGGTTCCCTGTGAACGACCGCATTGAAACCATTTACAGAGTCGGCGGTGTATTCGACGATCCGTCTCGTTCCGTCGGCTTCTATGAAACTGTAACTGCCACTAACGACGTCCCCGTCTCTGCTCTCGTGCTGGCTCTTGGAGTCACCGGTTAGGGCGTCCTGAACGTCGTAAGCGTAAGTGTACTGAGGATGGGGATCGTAATCATATCCTGGATTCACTGCTGCGATCTTTGCCACCGGGAAAGCTGCTGGCAGTCCTGCAACGGGAATCGCGGCTCCTTTGCACATCGCGAATACTCCGACTGCTACCAGGATGATCATCTTGAAACGTTTAATTGTTTTAATTAAATTTTGATTTCGTGGGTTGGACTGGTAGAGACAATTAACTCTTCAGAGTAGATTTGTACGTTTCGTTTAATCTCCTCAGACATGATTTTTTTTATTTTTCGCAGAAAATATTTTTTCTTGTAAATTCTCTTACTCATTGTCAGTGCATTAAAGGGACATGAAAATGTTTGTAACGATTACCAATCGATTACAATCGGTTATTATTCGGGATGATTAATTTTGTTAATCGTATCCATCGAAAAGTATTAAATTACCCAGAAGAAAAACTCAATAAACGTTTACGTAACACGCTTTCTTTTTATAACATAATCCAATTAAGTAAGCTTTGCAAGAAATCAACATATTTGGGTTAAATGCTGAGATACTTGGGGTAGTAATCCACGGTTACAAGGACATAATTAAAATGAGATCAACTTTTAAAAGATTGCATAATATAAAATATCGTCGATTATTGTTCTCACCTTGATGGCCATTTCGAGTTTTGTTTAGGATAATCCAACGAGTGTTTACTGAGCGTTGAGAAAGAGACTGACGTTCGATTTCAAGTGACAAACGTATTTATACCGCGCGATCAACCGCACGGGGTGGCCGTTGGTTATACGCGAATCTATGCTCATCGCATCCCTCGTTTGCATCGTAAACAGCTCCCAAGGCTCGTGTACGTGACACGCTTCCGTCGAGCCGGCAAAAGTTTCGTTCTCGATCCTGAACTCTCTAACACGTACGCATAACCGAAAGAAGAGAGTATCGACGATTATGCCGGGTCATACAGGTGAATCCATTGAATGCCTGCAATGCGCCGAGTCGAAAAACTTGAAATTTATTATTGCCCGCGCACGGGAAACATCGCAGGACGATTTTCTTCATTTTCGTGGAGTTATATAGTCGCGATAGTTAAGTACGACGAATGGGTACAAATCAAGAGGAACCGCCCATTAAACCTCGAAAAACAGCGGGTTAAAGAATCCCGTTGAAATATTACGCATTCACTAAAATCGATTATGAAATACGTCGGCGCGTTGTAAAATTTGATGGAAAGGATCAATCCGGTCAATAATTCTTCCAGTTAACCCGTGATTGCTTTCACCGTTGCGTAATCCGGTGTTCTTGGTCCCCAGCTGTAAGTGTAACATTTCCGTCACGCGAAGACGACACGCGCCGAATAATAAACGCAGGAAATATTCCGCTCTGGAATGCTGGCATTTCGCTTTCGGCCGCGGAATTCTGTCGCTGGCCTTTTCGACTTTATTGTTTTACTTTCATTATTTCCAACTAGATCGTTTTGCTTTTTCAAATTACCTCCATTATTGATTTTAATACAATGCCTCGGTTTGAATCACATTACTAATCTTATCGGGTCCGATAAGATAACCGAATCGATAAATCGAATTTCTGCCTCTTTTCCGGTTTCTTTCATCTCGTTTGCTTTTTAAAGGAGCATGATTTATCCGGTATAATTAAAGAGGACGAGCAACGGCCCTGACCGTGAAACAAGTTGTTTCGCAGCGAGATGCCTCTTGACTTACGTAACGGAAGATCGTCTTCTCTTCCTGAACTCTTCGAACCGCAATTTCCTTGCCCGCCCTTCTCTCTCGCGCGGCACGATGTTTCCTTTGGCTTCGATCATACGAAATAAATTTAGCACCGATAAGGAAAAGCACCGAATAAATAAATTTAGCACCGACAAAGTAAAAAATTAGTCCACGGCGTACATGACATGTAATATAACTGATTTATTTCAATATACATGCTTATAACATCACTATTGTTCACACGATAAAATAACCGCGAACAACGTAAAGAATTGTACAGAGACACGGTGTAAAAAATAGATGACAATGTCATAATAGCGGTAACATAACATTATGTTGGAAAACTATCCAGTAATAGTGGGTTTTCGTAAATAAAGCGATGAAAATGGTAAGAGATTACAACGAAATGAAATACCCTCTGTATCTATGACACACGTCTCATCATAGAAAGCAAATTACATGGAATTAAAATTTTCGTAGTTAGGATGGTATGCTTCTGCGAGTTCATATTTACACAATAATATGGACATCTATTACTCATTGATATCTGTACATGAGAAAGTTTCTATGCCGACCTTGTTCGCTGTCCGAATAAAATTTATGCATAATTGGGACGAACGTTTACACGAAGATTCCGTAGACTAAAAGTTTATAATATTCGTTCTCCTCGTTTGAGTATGAATCTAGAAAGATTACAACGGGACATAGTGGGACGATCGCATGTTTTGCTGACAGCGAACAAGCCAAACGAATGTAACATATAAACAAAATAACTCGTAAACGTGTAACATCATTTTCTAATATGGTAATAATGTTACGGCCACGTAATCTTCTGCCTTTTCTTCGAAGGGGATTCCTGAAATATTTCAGACATTTTAAATTAACACGTTCTTAACAATTAATTTTCAAATAAACGTTTTCATATATTCATTCACAATTAATACATGTGTACAATACGCACGTTGTTACATCTTCCAGCATTGCCACGTTTGTAAACACCATTGCACTCGGTTCCGTTTCTTAAATTACTTAGACGTACTTCTTTGGATACCTGCTTGTGATCACCAAATGAAGTATTTGGCCTTTTACCACAAGATTGAGATGTCCTCGGTCTTTCGCTCTCACACCTATTTGCATTCCTACAAAAAATATTTAAGTTCCATTATTCCCTGGTACATATTATATATTTAGTTGTACAGAATACTCATAAAATCGTAAGTCATTATACAAATATATACATTGTTTACTTACAGGACGACCAAATCTCCACAAGGCTCGTTTATTGAATTCACATCTGAATCTGGATTCTGACAGTTTCCCTGTCCCCTCTGAGGCAATGGCAAAGCAACTCGTTTGTACATTTTTATCAATTCAGATCTGGATAATTGTTCGGAGTTATCAAAGTCGATGCATCTCTATAAGCAAAACCAAAGGGTAAAACATACAATCGATTAATACTAATAATAAGTAATATATTTGTATGAGTTGTATTATGAACCGGACTAAATAATTGTTTTGACAGCTCAAATATTTAACAACTTTAAGTTTATAATTCTTAAAATTAACGATTATTTCGTCACTCTAAAACAAATTGAGTGCAAAATAAAAAAAGCGCGTTTAAACTCTTCTCCAAAATTCCTTTTATTCTTGAATGAATAAATCATGTATTAGCAAACCGAAAGTGCTATGATCGAACGATCCTACCTTCGAGTTCTCCAAAAACCAATCAACTTTGCATAAATATAATCTCGAGAGAAATGTCAGAACGATGTTCTTTCCGGCAATTATATCAGTCAGAATTGTAAACAAACATAACCTCATCTACTTACATTTCTCAAGATATCCCGGAGGTCGATCTCTGACATCAGCTCCGGATGGGTCAGCTGAAACGTATCAAAGTTTGACATTCCTGCAGACGTTTATTCCAACAACGGAAATTCTTCGTTCTGCATCGACGGTGTAAGTGCCGAATAATGCTTTATTGCAGTTATCTGTTATCATTCGGTATCTTGTATCAGTTATATACAGTTATATACTCATCGTGTGCACAGCACGCTCAACACCCTGTTATCTGTCACAAAAATGCAGTGTAAACTCTTTGCGTGGCTAGATGGTAATCAGAGCTAGAGGGTTGAATTACGAAAAGCGAGCTGATTAAAAAATATGTGAAAGAAAACACTTTGTGTTTGCAGCTCAATCAAATAACGCTCGCAAACACTCGTGAATTTCGTAACTGTTCGTAACTATTCGTAACACTGGCACGACTGACACACACTAGCATCAGTATGGGTGTAAGCGTTGGGCGCGGAAAGTTGTGCTTTATAGGAAATTCAAAATCATATTGATTCAGATACTTTATTAATTGAAAACAAAATTATTTTTCAAAATTTTAATCACCCGCACACGAAATGTTTGATCGAGATAAACTCTCGAGTAACTTAATATAAACACAATGATTTGCGTGAATTGTTTGATCTGCAGATATGTACGCTAGATAAGAGAAAAGCAATAAAAGGATTGGAAGGTGGTAGTAATGGTGCACGCAATTTTTTTTTCTAAAACTATCTTTATTCATTTCATCATTAAATCCCTCTTTATTGTATTCAATGTGACACAAATCTTCCCCATTTCATTATTTCTTTGTATTACCTAACTATAGACTAAAAATAAGTTGATGTACAAAAATAATCATAACAACAATGAGAGTCAATAAACAACGAAGGGTAACAAATAATATACATTACATGGAAACGAAATCCCTGACGCTCTGTTTTATATGTATATATATAGCATATACACACGAAAAGCGCGGAAAAGAAGATAAATACTTCGATAGTTTAATTTTCGTTTCGTCCCTAAATACCGTGTAAAAACAGGCTCCATCGTATTCGATCGAGCGAACAAATCGATTCATTTTTTTTCCAGTTAAAAAAATTATTTGTAAAGATGTACTTTATACATACATTAGAACAATTATTATCCAACTTTTAAACTAGTTATAATATTTGGAATAGAATATGTTCAGAACTATGATTTTACATATAAAAAGTCTTCTTAAAGTATGTATTACAACCTTAACTGGGCATGAATTCGATATTAGCAACATTTCAAACCTTTTCAATGCATTTCTCTAAAGACTAGACAAGACTTTTTTCCGAAGAGTCTCTTTGTTATTCTCGCACTGTGTAATGCCTTTCCCCGTGGTTCATTTTCTCTTGCTGTGTACGAAAAGTGTTGACCGATCATCGAAACCTGAGATTTTTACTTTAAACACCAATGCTTAATATCGTCCCTCGCTATATCTTCGTTCAAAGTAATAATTAGAATTGTATTTCCTTTACCAAAGCAACCAAGATCTTTTCGCCTGTAAACAAAAATGCAAGTGTTCCACTGAATTAACAATATTTGTGCCTTTGTGCACGCTTCATTTTCTGTTCCTCGTATTACTTATTATAATCGATTGCTAATCGTACTTAGCATTGATAAAGAAATTACGACACCTAGCCGTCGTTGATGCTTTCTTCGAACAAAGGCATTAATGATCGTTATTATAATATTATTGTAACGTCTTGTGATAATTTTACAACATTAACCGTTAATAGTTATATGCACTTTTATTTCTCTATCGGCAATGTATATCAATATAAATATTCCAGTAACATAGCTCAGGTTGCACGTTTCCATTTTGCATCCAGCGCATTCTTGGCGTAACTTCCCTTGTTCTCTATTCTGAACGCCATAGTCTATCGGTATTACATCTCTTTGCGCGTGTCGCGCGCAATAATCGCAGATTAACTTTCCAAAACTGCCAAAGTTATTACCTTCGTGTCTTTTAAATAATCATAGAATAAGCTGAATCGATGAACCATTATATGTTTTTTTTCTCGTGGACATAGTTGACATTTTCAATGAAAGATAGTAAGGCCTGGAATGTTCCATCTTAATAAAATAATTATAGAACTTGATTCTTGGATGCTGTAAAATTTATGACACATCGTGAAGGAAGAACCGATTTTGTTAATTTTTTTATCGCATAATGGTTACAATGTTAAAGACTCAAATATTAGTTAGGCACTCCTGGAAAATCGATCTTGAGTTGTTCGAATGGTGTCGCTAAAGGGTATCGAATGGAACAATGTAAATCAGTATACGATGGTACTGTATGTATCATTCATTAAAAAATGAACAAATGAAATGCAATTAAAAAGGCACTATGTCTGGGTATGGGAAACAATCGGATCTTTTTAGGCCTCCCAACTAGCTTTTTTACCAGTTCGATTGTAATCACAGATCTCGCATGAAAGAAGTTACGCCCGTTGCTATCAAACGATTCCTCGCTCTACTAGATTTTTTGTAAGTCTTATTCGTTCTGTGTTGAACGGTGTCCGCCTTAAGAAAGATTACAAGTGAAATCTTGTTCCAACAAATTATGTAACAGCGAATTTTATTCGCGTTCACTTTTTTTGTCGGTAGTAAATCGCCGCAATGTATTTTGTTATTAGGAAAAAAGAAACTGAAGGGCAAAACATTTCGAACTTATATCATGGAAGATTCAATATAAAAAAACAAATTCATGAACAAAACTTTAATGCGAGGATGTAATATTAACAATCAAGATCTCGTTAAGGTCGTTGAAAGAAAATTTCACCTGCCTGATAATCAAAAAATGTGTATGAATCATAATCAGCAGCCCTTAAATTAGTACTTCGGTGGTATTCAACGATATATTGGAAGCATAAAATAATGGGTTTTAATCGTACGTCGTCGCTTTACAAACTAGGATGGAATTATTATTCTACAGATGATGGATTTTCCGTTCAATAGCGATATTACTTGACTAGTCGTGGGAAACTTGTTAAACGATGAGAGAATGCTTTAATTGTTCCACGCACAGAACACCACGTGTGTCACGGTAGGTATCGTAGAACGATAGTTTTGTTATCTGACCGTTAATTTGCATCGTGTAAAAAGACTGGGTGTTACTTTATATTGACTGCCGAGGATGACATTGATCTAACAATCGTTTCATTAAACGGGTGTTTCGTGATCAGTCTCTTCGATTCTTCCCAATCTCCATGCATTTGGGTCCCCCGCCGCTGGAAAGTAACAATGGCTCTTTCAAAATTATTTCATCAAACTGTTTCTTATAGCCGGCTCTTCCAACTTGCAATAGAGTACAAACAAAAGTAGTCCAACTCGAGACAAAGTATATTTCATATTTTACAGTGGTATCGCAAAACAAAACAAATTAGTTTTTCTGAGTTATAAAACATTGTAAATTTCTGTATTTAAAGATAACTCGAATAGTTGGAAAAAGATTATAGTTTTCTTGAGTCCACTCGTAGGTAGGAACAGACGAAAATATATAAGGCGACAGGTACTTTCAAATTAATTGCTACATAAGTAATTACAGTAGAACGAAGGTACTACATCTATTACTACCAGGAATTACAAGAATTTACACGATATTACTTTGCTTTCGTAATAGAAAAGTTCAATTAACTCATAACTAAAACATTTTCTTTCTCTACGCTACAAGACCTGATAGTAATAGTTATGGTACGCTGACTAGTATAAAGGATATTTAAAATGAAAGTACAGAGGCAGAAACACAACTCACCTGAGTACAATAACCGGGGGAAAATAACAAATGAAGTTAATCCTTGCGGGAACATAATATATATACCACTGACGAGTTTGTGCTAGGTAATTGCACGGTCTGTGCTGCAGGAGATATTACAGGGAGGACTGACAATTGTTGTGTTGCACAGGATGGAAGGGAAGTGTACGTAGGTGGTTTGTATGATGCAAGGCATTGTTCAGCACTTCCTGAGTCGTGTACAGCAACGGCATTCTCTCTTCTATCCGAAGCAAAATCAAAATTGATGCAAAATTATAAAGACGTGTTTGTTATAATAAATTCGAGAAACTACGAGTATAACATTAGTACCCCATTACACGTGCAATGTGGTGTGCCATATTACGGTGCAATGTGCTGTGAATAGTTTCTTTTCAGTTCTCTCCCTATTTTTTTAACTTGGACGTAACACGGGTCTACACAGATGGATCGTCACAGTAAAACTGTATATAAAAGTATTATTTCGGTATTCGGTAAAGGGATTGAGAGAATTTGAAAATCTGGGGTAATAATATTATCTTGATAAATATTTGTTCAGTCACACGATCATTAACGACACGCCGCTCAATTGTTAAATTAGTTCAGTACGAAATTTACTGTTTGCGCCCATACTTGTAACAACTGGACTGCGATACATTTCCTCATAATAATTACATACTATGGTGAATCGCAATTGTGGTTAGCACAAAAATTTCACGTGAAATTTTTACGATCACTAAAGAGAACGTTGATCAGAATGTACACACTATTACATGCCCATGCACGAATTTGCAAAAGAAATGTTGAATATATCGTGTATGTTAGACGTGCAATAGTACTATACATATTTATAAACTAATTGTACACGTATACGTTTCATACATCATATATTGTTAGAAATTGTAATAAATGTTAACGATGATATAATGAATGAAACAATATCGTGCAAAATTAAAATGAAACATTAAATACTTGAATTGTTTGCTTGATCATAAGAGACAAGAAAGTCGGGAAATCCATTGGCACACAAAAGTTAAACAACCTCTCCCCACATCCCCCGAATTCTTCAACATTTGCGCGATTTGTAAAGTTAAAGAAAAATAACTTTCATTAGCCGGGTCCACTTACCTTGAAGTTGACGGCTGATGAGAGCTGTAATACCTTGACTGTCACCAGTCTTTTTCACAACGAATAATTTGGTGTCAGGATCATTCTCTAAAGCTCCGATTCCGCCTAGACCAATTACTTGACCATTCTGTTGCTGATGACTGCTAGCAGCCATTGTTTCGCTGACCTATAATAATGTCATGTTCATTATAATTAATATTAAGATTCGTGAACTTTAGAATAAAGTTACAATAAGGCCCGGCACGACAAAGTGGGTGCAGAGCCTTACAGTTGATTTTGTGTTAAATTTTCTGTGCAAACCCAGGTTGCAATAATGTATTATTAATTTACATCGATACATACCTGCATTAACTTTTTGACTACATCTCTGCCCAAAATATGATCAAAGACTGCCTGCAGAAATTGATCACTAATTATGCTTAACTTTAGCTTGTCTCTATGCCATAACAATATTCTCGATTCTTCCATAGCTGTTATTGATACCTAAATAAACATATTACATACTAAAATATACATGGACCCTGGAAGTTTCTTATAATTAGAATACAATATGATTCTCCGTCCAATAATGTATTAGAATATAGGCACGTATATAAAAAAAGGGACATCTGTAAAACATACACAGATATATTCCATAAACCAAATACATTATGGGTAGATAAAGTATATGAACCTGAAAGTATTCGTCCGTAGAGACACCAAACCACTCTGGAGAATCCAGGAACTGATGTGGGAAGACGATGTGTAATGCTCTTCCATTTTGCGACACTACTAATCTGAAAGAAAGTTTGTGCAAAACCATGAAACTTCACTCTGGGTGGTCTTAGAATCTGAATTTCAACTCTTTTGCTTACATATTGGAATTATTATTAAGTGCTTAAGAAGATGTTACTCACAAAATATAGCAGACTTTTGTAGAACTAAGATTAACACTTACTTTCCAGAAAGTACCAAAGATAAAGAGTCGACTTTGGTCACTTTTTCTTGGGCATAAACTTCTTGATATTTCAACTGCCGAATGATCTTCATACAATTTAATACTTTTCTGAATTGGTGACGCGACACTCTTAACGGCTGGAACACTGCAATATATACCTGTACCAAAAAGGACGAAAATGAGGTGCAACATTTGCTTCGCTCTATCATCAAGCACAAAAACAGACTGTAAATAAAGAAGGAAACATTTCGGATAGATCTTTTGTTATCCTCCTTGCCTAAGTTGCCTTTTGTTTTAACTGTGGTTTCAGATGAAATCTTGTTTTACCACACCATTCGCCAATCGTATAATTAAGAAAGCAAACATCTTTCCCCAACAATAACGAAGCAATGATGTCGAATCACTAATATAAAATGCATTCTACTCATGGGTTTCACGTTAAAGTAAAATCGAATCGCTGAAATTGCATGTAGAAAGATGCAAGAGAATAGGATATTTACTACGGAAAGAAAGTGAAGGTAACATAGATGCCATAGCCAAACGTATATACAAGCAATTTACATTGCTTACTAATATTCTAAAGATATCTAACTATGTATAAAGTCTAAGACATATAGCGCCACACAATATCAATAGAATTTGTTACTGCGGATCTGGGTATCTAGAAAATTCAGCAAATTGTACATTCTTCGTTTTTGGATGACCTTTAATCTTTGCAGTTCCTTATTTTTAAACGTCATTTAGAACTGCATTTACTTTCATGGGTACATGTAGTACTAACTGTAAGTGATGCACTAAAGAATGCAAATCAAGCACAAGCAAATAAGGCTTGGATAGTTGATAACTGTTTCCAATGCATAATACAGATATTTTTAAATCTACGCTTTTTCATAACAATATCATCTAATAATCTGCATCTATCTAACTTCAACTTCAATATAACAGTAATTTGGAACCATATGGCGTTCACAGAAATAATGTTCATTTGTGATATTAGTAATTGATAAACGAATGAACTAGGAAAAACAGACAGAGACGCTTGTGCAAACCACCACATCACAGTTACCGCAAGCACTGAACATGTTTTGAAACACGCTAATATTTCAATGTTGTTCGATAATTCTATGCTGACTTGAGTTTTAACATATTTAATATATTTGCAAGCTAAGTTCTGAGACACAAAGTCAAAGTAACCATCCACTTGCACTCTTCTCTTCGCTTACCTCTTCAACTTCCCTTGAAAACTTGATAGGCCTGAGCTTGTAAAGAAGCGTGCATACATGGACGAAGTTGATGGCAACAAAGAGAGCATTCCAGAGAGCAGCATCCAGCCAACAAGCTATTGTCCAGCCCCACAAAGCAAGAAAGGCACAGCCCACGAGCAGAGTGCACCTTAAATAGAGTACACCGTGTATGCCACTTGGTGCAAGGTGTGACAATAGGAAGAAGGCGTTTGCTAATTGAAAGTAGATGTGGTTCACGGAAATTCCTTGGTAGGGCTGGCAGGTGAGAACTCCGTACAGAAATGTTGGAGGCACTATCGGCGAATGAGGAGAACCGGACTCGTGGCTGACCACTGACAGCCCCGTACCTACAAAATAAATTAGATTATAGCTTATTGTAAAACACATTTAGCTGAACATAAATTGGAAAGTGTATTGCATTTATTGTAAAAATGATGGTTCCATGTACCCGCTCTTTTGTCAGTGGTCACATTCCTACATTCGTCGTCTTCGTGATGTGTTGAGATTGGTAGCGATACCTCCGACGTAACGGTATTACGGGGAACATTAGATGCAGCCGCGTTTGTTAAACTAGCATCGATACCGAATGATGTAGAATAGAGAAGTATGAGGATTGAAATGGAAGCACGCCAGCCTTCTCGGCCTCCTGCAGGATCAAAACAGATCCACATCCCCGCATCACCACCAAGCTAAATCAATTTCGTCTTAGCCTGGAAAATGAATATTCATTGTTCGTAAATGGCAAACCTAATTAGAATTGGTAGGAAACAAAAATGAATGACAATCGTTGTTGATCGTACTTATTCATAAGAGATGTTAAACTGAACACAATGTGCCATTAGTGACCATACTGTCACTGATCACATTTCTACATTACTCTCAGCTAAAATTGAAACTCGAAGACGCAAACCATCTCGTAAACTTCAGACGAAGGAAGAGTATTCGCATTACCATGGGCTGTGGGAAGATGATAGAAACATCTGTAATACAAAATATAGATACTTAATAATATTAATATCATATGTACGAATGTTTAATACTTTCTTGAGTATAAATAGAAACACGAGTGACAAAATGTGTATTTGAATACTAATCCACAAAAATGCCAAGAAATTGTTATAAAGAATAGTCGCCGATCAGAACTGTCAGAAAAAGATGTATATATTAAACGAATGAACACGACTCTATCGAACGTAAAATTGATAATCGAATAGCTATGTTAGATTCACCGTCGTGCATTCTTCACTAGTTAAAGATACGCGATTATCATGCAAAATCGGATCTTTAATGAAATGTTTTCAGCGGTGGTTCTCATGCTAGAAGCAATCACAGATATTGACGCGCGTTATTAAGTATCGGTTTGGGATCAATAAATAACTTACTCATGGAAAATTTTAAAGAATGTGAGCGTTCGCAAGGCATACAGATGGAAAATTCAACTGTAACGTCGAGTGGACCGATAGAATAGTCGCTGGAACGAAACGAGCTCGTGAACGAAACAAACTTTTGCTTATCTAATAAACGTCAAACTAGCAGAAAGACGTTGCTCTAGCAGGGAGAAGTAAAGGCGACGGTAGAGAGAGCTGGGAAAGCGGAAGGGGGAAATAAATAGGCCACACTGAACCCCTAATTTAAGGCTCGTTCGAAAATTTACTGCTACCGAAAGCAAATGTTGACCGTAAAGGTTGAATTTTACAGGGAGCTGTGGTATATCTCTACTGTGGCAGGTGAAAAGCTTTGCCTATGGATCGGTACTAGTTTATATAGGGTGATAGATAAAATAGAATTGAACGTTCGGCCGCGGATATGGGTTTTGAAAACGCGGAAAAATGTTTCTATGAAATTTGCATCACTGACTAACTTTTTTGTGACAACGTAGACGATTTGTATTGTTAATAAGTATACCGTGGTATGGTAATAATTATTTACTATTAGACATGCCTGGTAAGTTGTGAAAAGATTATTTTTCTCTTGTGCATTTGAAATTTCAGACCGAAAAAGTTTTTTAATCATTTTTATGCAATTTACAGTTTCTTAATATTCTGGCACTGTTTTATTTGTGCGAGTAATTTAAAAGTATTCTATCGTAAAAAATCAATTTAAAGTGTTCATGATACATTTTAAGCTACCGATCCGTGGTGGATGAATTACATTTTGTACACCTTGTACAGTAGTGGGATTATCGCGCGCTTGAAAATAGCTTTGAGAATTCTATGCAACTATTTACACGTAAAGAATTTGAATCTCGTTAGCGGCATTTGTTCTACGTATTTTCAATCCCTTTGCTTTCTGAATATCGTGTACTTTATTTGCCAATCGTATCATAGAAATGGCAACTGAGAAGGATTTAATCAACGGTATTTATAAAACCTATAATTTGTTGTGTTTTTGGTGTTCCTTCAAGAAAATATTGCAACGTATTCTATCGTTAGAGTTTGCATCTTGTCGTTTAGTATTTTATCACGTTATACAAACTTTATTTTGGTGACAGCATAGTTCATATTTTTCCGATCAGATCATTGTCCTTTGTTTTGACTCTACAAAATTATATCATTTACGTATCATGAATAGTAATTTTTTTATTTAATAAATTCAGCTGTAAGAGAATCCCTCAAAGCGGATGGAGAACTTGGTCGTATAAAAGCAGAAATGCGCACAGAAGTGATCAAATTATTGGATAGTTCCAATAAAGAACGTAAATTAAAAGGCCCAAAGCCATCTCAAGATATTATACTTATGAATGAGCTCATTCGAGAGTATTTGGATTGGATGGGATATAAGTATAGTTCTACGGTATTTATTGCAGGTACTGACAAACATTATGCTACTGTTAATTTACTGGCAAGGAATAATATTTCATACACACGAGACATGTGTTCTAATGCTCCGTTGGATTTAAAGTTGGAATAATATTTTCTATAACAGAGATTATCTCCATTTTAGAGTGCGACTTATCAAAACAACCTATCGATAGGTCTTTAATTGTGCAAGGCTTAGGGGTAAAAGACAACGACAGAACTAAGGCCTTACCACTGCTGTGTAGTCTCTTAGAAGCATTTAAAAACGTGAGGAGTACATGAATAGTTTGTAGGTAAAAATTGTATTTATTTGTGAATTAAATTTTTGGACAAAACTTGTGAAAAGTATTTATTCACATTTCATAACTGGGAATGTTGAATATGTTACACTGATAAAATTGTAGATTGCCTTTCTGCTTGAAAAGGACAGATGAGTATTTCTCTCAAGTCTAGGTAAAAAATAGTGGCATAATATCAATGAGTAGAATAATATTAAATAGTGCTCTAGAATAATAGAAGCGAATTAAAAGAATTTTCTCTTTTTATTTCATGACTTCTTTTACATATTGACATTACATTATGAAAGTACAATATAACGTTGAGATATTGGAGATCTTAAATTAACTGTTGCTGCTTTCTAGAAGTATATCGGTATCAGGATTCTTAAAGATATCGTTATCTACTGATTGCTATAATGTACATCGCTTATTATAGTGAACTTACTTACAGCACTTTAATATTGAAACTGAAACGTAAACCATTATGCAAAGGCCATAATAACGTTTCAAAATTAAATATATACTACCACTCACATCGTTCCGTTAAGTTGTTTTTTTTTGTTTCCTTTTTACCAACAGAAATGAATTGGCTATCAATAAATAATCAACTGAGAATTTCTGGTTCAAATTAACTTTGAACATCATAGTAAACATCATGAATATAGAATTAACATTTCTACTTCGATTCATAAATATCGGACAACAATACGTATCTTGTTCGGTTCATAATAATTTCGAACGACTTTGCGTTAAAGAGGGTTTCTTACATTAAAAAGCAGTCGCGAAGAAAAGTGTTCCGTCAGAATTCTCTTAAATGTAGCAAAAGGACATCCAGTGATGTCATTTGTGTTTCGATTTCTTCTTCTTCTTCGCTTGCTTACTTCTGCTCTTTGATTTCTTTGATTTCTTCTTGTGTTTCTCCTCCTCGCTACTCGTGTCCGATGAGTCCGAATAAGAGTCTGAATCCGAGCTACTACCTTTCTTCGCGGATTTCTTTTTCTTATGTTTCTTGTGTTTTTTCTTCTTTTTCTTGTGTGACTCGTCCGAGCTATCCGTGTCGGTACTCGTGGTATCCGAGCTACTAGACGTGTCTTCGCTGCTGGTAGATTTTGACCGCTTTTTCAAAGATTTCATCTCCATCTGCTTCTCGAGGTCTGATTCGTCGAGCTTCAGTTTCTTAGGAGGCATCGGTATCACCTTGCCATCCTCGTTATCGGATTCGGAATCCGAAGCGCTATAATCAGGTTCGAAACTAGCTTCGTCGAGCATACTGCGTTTACGATCGGACACTAGTCTCGGATTCTTTCGTTGCTTCTTCATAGTGTCTGTCGCGGGAGGCTCAGGATTCTCATATGTGATCTTGGTCTCACTACCCTCAGATTTATCTTTTAAAGTAATGCTTTCTTTGTGCTTCTGCTTCTTCTCGGCATTCTTTTCCTTATCTTTCTTATGCTTCTTTTCCTTTCGTCTCTTATGCTCTTTAGATTTACTTCTGCTACGATGTTCTTTCTTTCTCTTCTTTTCTTCTCTCACTTTCTTATCCCTCCTCCTATCGTCATCATCATCCTTGCTCTTGACTGGAGTGATCTTTGCCATTTCGTTTCTCTTGAACGTGCAGGATGGTGTTCTGCCTCTCCTCTCTCTCTCCCTTTCCTTTTCACGATCCTTGTCCATCCTTTCAGCTTTCGACTCATTACGATTCGACCGGAAGTCTCCTCTGGTATCGATTCTTGGATCTCTATCCGATCTCATGTCATGCCTTTCGTTCCTGAAATCATTTCTGTCCTTCGAACGATCACCCCGATCTTTAGTCTCGCGCTTCCTGTCGTCGAGGAACACTTTGCGATCGCTCGGCGGTAACGATATCGATGGATCGGGGCCGCGTCTGTCTAACATCGGTGAAACTCTTTTGTCTCTACTACCTCTGGGAGATCGGCTTCTGGACTGATTTTCACTCTTCGCTGTCTCCCGTCTGTCCATAAACGTTTTCACGGGACTGAGCTTCCTTTCTTTGTTATCTTCTACCTTTTCACCAAGTCTTTCTTTAGCGGAGAGTCTTGTCGGTGAATAAGTTTCTGGAACTGGTTTGAATTTCGTTCTGTCTAACTTAGCCTTCTTCACCGGCTCTGTAATCTCGACATTCCTTTCGTTTCTGCCCACATTTATTGTCACATTCACGCTCTTTCTTTGTTCCCTGTTGGATTCCGCTTCCAGGACCTTCGGCTCCGGATTTTGATACAATATCTTCCTACTTTCGCTGATCTTCTTTATTTCAATTGGCCTGATAGCATTGATAGCCTTTTGAAATATTGCATTTTCCGCTCTCTTCAATACTTCCGAAGTAACCACCTTTGTTGATTTCGGTTCGTCGGTTTCTAGCTTCTCCGTGGGGGACCCGCAAATCTCATCCGACTTCTCTGTCGTTTCGTCCCTCTCCCACTTGGAGAGCTCCGGAATAGGGGCCAAGAATTCGTCTTTCTTCGGCGATTTTTCTTCTGATATTACGCCTTTCTCTTCCGTTTCATTTTCCGACAGGAGAGAATACTTCTCGGTGATTACTGTATTTATTTCCGTGTCATCCAAACCGCTGTAAAGACTATCGATCGGCTTCATGTCAGACTTCAGTTCCGGAATCGGCTTGAAATTAGGATTGGGAGGATTTGTTCCGAATTCTGTATGATCGAGCCTTTCAGGGCTGACCTCGTGGAATTCCGGCGGTTCAGGATTCATAGCCAAGGACTTGTCCTCAAATTCTTTTTTAATCGGTTCCATTACCGTTTCCGTGGGAATGCATTCTATCCTGTTCTCTGCGTTTTCATCTTCGCTAGAAGGTTTTACGATATCGGGCTTATTAGGGGACGGGGGCTCTTGCTTAGTTTCTACCATTAAATCCTCATTCTCCGGCGGTTTAGGAGCTTCATCCTTAATTGCTTCCTTCTGACCGGATTTCTTTTCTTTCTTCTTCTTTTTCTTCTTCTCCTTTTCGTCACTGTCTTTTTTCTTTTTCTTTTCCTTGATTTTCTTCTCTTTCTTCTTTTCCTCCCCTTTCTCTTCATGATCCTTTTCCTTTTTCTTTATGCGTTCCGGTGACATGTCTTTCGCCTCAACCCTGGACTTTTGCGAATAAGGCGTCGGACTCTTTCTGTTCTTTTTTCTTTCCATAGAACGTCTCTCGTAACGCTCGTGGCGATCTCTATCCTTTTCAGTCTCGTAATCCCGATCACGTCTGTCCTTATCGCGAACGCGACCTTTGTCGTCTTGCCTGTGACGTTCCCTTTCGTCTCTGTAACTAAATCACCGAGACGATATTAATTAAACAAACGAAAATGGTACTTACGCAGACCTGGCTGTGGCTACATATTATTACTCTAAACATAAATAATCAACAGCACAGTTGATAAAGTACCGTGAAAAATGTGTCCAAGAAATTCTGCACAGGAACTAGTACTTATATCGATAACACTTTATGGACATACCGTTCTTTATCGTAATCTTTCTTCTCAAGATGTCTATCGTCATCTCTGCGATCACGGATATGCCTATCATCGCGTTCCTTCTCCTTTTCTCGTCTGTCGCGCTCATCTTTCTCTCTCGGCCTGTCATCGTGATCTCTAGGTAATCCTTGTCTCTCGCGATCTTCCCGATCTCTATTTGATATCCGTCTATCTCTGTCGTCCCTTTCACGTAAACGGTCATCACGTTCGCGTCCCCTAAAATGAAATAATAGTTTATATAGTTTAATAGTTTAATTGTTTAATAGTTTAACGGTTACTCATATCATACGTATCCAATGCCTCCAAATCGTTTGAAAACGTGGATCTGATCGCATTACCTATCATCTCGTAATCTATCGCGTTCCTCGACATCATGATCCTTAGGAGGATGTTCGCGATCCTCCGGATCTCTCAACGACCGCGGTCGTTCGCGGTCATCTCGTAAAGATCTCTCAGAATGTTCTACGCCCGGTGGCGAAAGATCATAGTAACCCTCTGTTCCTGGTGGTGCGACATCGTCGAATCTTTTATGCGGCGCATCCCGCGATGGACTACTGAAACGTTGCGCGGGTGGTCCAGAGTACCTGTTGACAAAAAATTCATAGAGGTGTGTTTAAATGTTGTTTGTGCCGAGACACGATGGGAAAGTTAGCATCACTTAAGCTTTACGTTTAAATCGCGAGAGACTGATGTTGAAGATAATTTTTAATCGAACACGTAGACATTACATTACACCTAGTACGAATTAAATTGCACTGAATCTAAAAAAGCGATTTTGATATCCTGCAAATTTTTTAATTCAATTCCTCGTCAAGATTTTTTGCGAATTTGATATGGAGTTCTTGTTTATTCGTGTTCCAAAGATACTGATTGTGAGTCGTCAAAAATGAAAGAGCAGTTTTGCGAAAATTCCACTAAAGCTGAAAAGATGAACGAGATGTGAAATTACCTATTACCCAAATTTTGTTAAATTTACTGACTATTGTATAAGTATGTACGTATATATCATAAAAACGTGAAGTAAATAAATCAACATTTATAACTTTTAATTTTGAGTGCAGCAAGGGATACATGAAACTGTTAAGGCTTGATGTTCGTCCGAACGATTTTATTAAATAAATTTACTCACCAAAATTTTTTACTAAGCATGTTATTGCTATTAAACTAGAAGATATATTACACGACAAACTTCCAGATTTATAATCACTTTTGTAAGTATAACTCATATTCAGTAAGACTTCTTGCTTCGTGCACTGGAAATAGATAAAAGAAACATATTTTTCTTTTTTTTACGTTACAAATGTTGATTTGGCCCTGAATTCACCTGATTCAGAAACCATGCAGATGTGTCAATCAGCTGGGTAGCTTCTGCATTCTCCAAATTTGGTCCTTGTCGCTTACACTTTTCCTTGCTTCTCTCTTCTTCTTTCACTTTTTTGATTATTCGTATATTTCATAATGTAATGCAATTACATACATACAAATAACAATATCTTATATGCATGCAGTTCACAAAATCGTATATTCAAATAAAACAGTGACAATAATGGGTTGTAGTAGAAGTCGAGAATAAAAGAAAACAGAAAAAAGGAAACTGGAGATTAACGAAAGTATTTGCATTGGTCTTCGTTTAAAAAAGAACGATTATTTCCTTGTTCGCCGCGTATTATAAAAATTACAATTGCTGCAAATCATACATAATGCCGTCTTAAAGGAAAATCTAACGACGTGGGAACGAAAAATGGTTATCGCGCTGCAAAAAGAAGTATAAAATCAGTATATTGCGCTGATTATCGAAATATAAACCATAATCTAACTGGCTGCCGTAACGAGAGAAACTGTTTTGATAAAATAACAGTTTTACCATGGAACAAGGGCATAGTTCCAGCAGCACGAATTAGTAGTTCTCTGATCGACTTAGCAAATAAGATAAACATCCAGAAGCAATACTCAATGTACGTTTTTCTCCATGGAAATACTGGAAAATTGATATCACAGAATGTTCTTACAAGTAGGAGTACAGGATCTGCCGTCATACCAGTGATATTCTTAATTCACTAAAAGATCTTTGAAATATTCTATGGTGCTTTTGAAGTAACGAGAAACATTTAATGCAGGCGTGATTTCTTTGAGGCAGTTGACGAACGTTCACACTCATACTTGTGCGGTATACGTTGTGTAATTTCGTTATTTAAATAGTTATCTCTTTTCGTGGAATCGATGTTGATTTGTTCTAGTCGGTACATAAAACCGATTGCGTTTACTGTAAATCGGTAACAATAGGAGAAAATATTCATGTCGATTAACCCGATAATACTACGTGAATTAATGTAAGGCCCATAAACTATATAATTTATGCAATTATCCAGTTACACTAATCTTTAAAATATTTTGGCAAAATATCACAATCAGTATAATTCTTCCCGTTTACCCTAAATTTCATTAATCTTTCAAATTGTGTTCGTGCAAAATGATATATTTAACATAGCACAACGTGATATATTATTGGGTTGGCAACTCAGACATTGCGGATTTTAAATAACACATCTATCGACAAAGTCCACAATTATTTAGTTGTCAACCCAACATAATCATATCGAAGAACATACAAATCAAAAGGATCGATAACTGGCTATAGAGCTTCATGTGCAAAATAATATTATTAAAATACAATGTTATAAATAGTACTAATATCCTTACAATGATCTCACTATCGTGTATCATATCACAATGCCATAAATGGCGCGTATATTTATCCCTTTGTCCTATTAAGACTAGTTATACAAGTTAATAGCTCTTCTCTTGTAGTAAAAAAATATATCCCCATCTTTTGTCTAGATTGTATAAATCATTTTCAGATCCTTTCAATTAAATGTTTCCCAATTTACATATAAACCCTGAGATGTAAACACGTTTGAAAAAATCGTAATGTAGCTTAAAAGTTATTTCGTTAGAATTTTCACTGCTTCGCCTAATTCCTCTCTTTCATCTACGGATTGCTACATTGTCTCTTGCAATTACTAAAATATAAATAATAAGAGAATAGCATACAGGTGTAATTAAGAAAGGAATTGATAGCAGTGTCAATTTAAAAGACAGTCGAAAGTACCTGGCTCTCTTAGTGTACGAGGGTATTTCTAGTACCAATCACACAAAACCATTTCGTAAAAATGCTTCCTACACTGAAACAATGGCTTTCAATAAAAATGTTACGGAATAATACTACTAGCTCATCCGAAGATAGATAAGCGGTATTTTGTACTTCACATATTACCATATAATCATATTATTTTCTAAGGTTCCTGTAATATCTCTGCAAAAATTTGCGGTTGTACGAATACTGTGCTTTTTCTTTAACGAAAATACAACAAAAGAATACAACAGAAAGTCCATACGCTATGTATGTGCAGACCGTCACACAACACCCTTCCACGCATTCTACTATTTACTTCTATCGGAGTAAATATGTGTTTGTGTGTATATATATCTGTATAGATGAAATAAATTAACACTTAGGAAAGTAATATCATGCACATTGTCTTGCCATATATATTCTAACACATACGTATTTCGATCTTTAGGAGCGGAAAGTCTTTGTTCAATTTTTAATGCTTTGTAAACGATTTATATGTTCTTAACATATTTCACAAAATGATAGATTGTTAATGATTTTACATATAATTAAGTGCAGCAGTTTCCGAACAATGTAACGATTCCTTTTCGTTTATTAAATCTGCCCACGATAACGGTCGTTACTTTGGCGGCAAGCTAACAATCACGTGATCGGAAAAAATCTGCAGCTTTTTATTGCACATACTTAATTCATGCTAGTTGTTCTTGTGCTTAATTGAAGTTAAAACTTCCTTGGAAGGTTTCGTTTGAACCATATCGTTCATAACAACATGCAGACTGCACTGTATGAAAGTATATTAATAATTGACGCGATACGTTTTCGTAATATAAGTATAAAACAAATGCTCCATTGCCTTTGTTATAATGACAAAAGATCGGGGTCAATCGATCGTGCATCCATTTCTGTTTTCTCTAAATCTGGATGCGATAAATTTAAACTCTATCCCATCAACGTGCGATTATATATGGTTTTCCATAAAAATCATTTACAATGGAATATTAATTATCTTAATAGCAATTCATCATAGCGAATCTCACAGCATACTATTATCAACATACCACTCATTCAATAACAAAAACTTAACTGTATATGGAAATGATAGCATACATCTATAAATATTCTTTCTGAGTAATTATCATGTTGCGATAATATCTGTAATTCAAGCAACGTGGTTCTTCTCGTTGCCCTGAAGCAGCATTTCATTTCGTTGCAATACCAATTTTTTATAAATGACGGAATATTTTGCTGCATTCAAGAAACTAAGGGTCGCATTTCTCTCAATAGACGCACGCATATTTGGCTTGTCGGATGTATGCAATCATTTTGTGTTCATGTATATATGTAAAGTATATAAACATACATAGGTGTACATACGTGTAACACACATATACACATATGTTCTTTCACTGGTCTTAAAGAACGTATTTCCATACTTATTCTTTAAAGACCATAAATTTATCATTTCGCATATGTTACATCCGCCAGGATTCCGGAACGGTTTTTAACCAGGACAGCGGCATAAGGTACGGTAGACTGTCTGCTTAGCGTGTACATGAATTAAAGTACTATTGAGGCGGAAATACCTGTTGTAGGAATCATAATAGTCTTTCCTGTCCGTAGGTGGAGGTCCCAATGACATAAGCGGCGGTGGGTGACCTCCAGTGACTAGATGCGGCAGCAAAGGCGGTATATTATGTTGGGATGGTTGATTTCTTAATGGATATCTCGGTAACTGCCTGTCTCTGGGAGGTAAATCACGCTCCCGATCACGGAATTGATAATCATGCGCCGGCGAATCGTTATAGTAACTATTATATCCTTCCCTGGGTTCGCGTGATCTCGGTCGTTCTCTTTCACGCTCCCTCTCTCTTTGAAACCTGGGAAAATATTTATCTGTTATAAAATTGAATTCGTGTACGTAGTTTACGTTGGACATGTTAAAATACTAACGGTGCAATGTAAATGTCCGATAGGGATACTATTCAACATCAAAATGGGAATCGAAAGTTGGAGGAAAGTGAATTTATAATGTGGAGAAATTCTTGAAAGTAATTTAAACTAAACGATAGATATATAAGAAAAAAAATTGAACGCTAAACAGTTAGATATTTTGATGAAAAAGACTATGAAATTTGCTGATAATATTACAATGCTCACCTTGGAGGTGATCTAGCTGGAGACCGATATCTAGGAAGTATTTCTCGATCACGTTCGCGCTCACGTTCACGATCTCTTTCGCGATCTCTGTCTCTATCTCGATCCCGTTCGCGATCCCTCTCTCTATCACGTTCACGCTCTCGTTCTCTTTCTCTATCCCTCTCCCTATCTCTGTCTCTGTCCCTGTCCCTATCTCTGTCTCGTGAGAGGGACAACCTTGGCGATTGACTGCGCGAATAAGATCTGGATCTGTAACAAACACAAGTACGTAATAAGTATTTTCACGCCAATGTTGAATGCAAACATTTGTTGCTTACCTGCTGATCGAGAAACTTCCACTTCTGGATCTGCGTTTTGGAGTACGACTTCTTGCTCTGAGAGGTAGCGGTGATCTTGAAGCCCTACGCTTGGGAAGGGGACTCCGGGATCGACTTAAACGCGCCGGGAATGGGGATCGACGGCTGAAAGAGCGTGATCTAGATCTACTGTAACTGCGAGATCTCGATCGTGTTCTACTTCTCCTTCTGTGTTTTCCAAGCCTTCTATCCCTTTCGTCTTTCTCCCTGAGCATTCGCTCGAACGCCTCCAACGGATCGTCTATTATCCTAAAATAAAATGTGGAAATGGTGATGATAACATGAAAATTCTTGGAATCGATTATCGCCTTTTTCAATAGGATTAGATTATTCAAATGATATTAACATACCCAGGTGGATTACCGTTGTGTATATTTCTACTCAAACCCGGAGGCGGCGGTTGTATGCCTCGATAACCAACTGCAAAAATGCGCCGTTTTGTGTAAAATGATATATAAAATGATATCTTTT
Source organism: Pemphredon lugubris (assembly GCA_933228935.1). NCBI lineage: Eukaryota > Metazoa > Arthropoda > Insecta > Hymenoptera > Crabronidae > Pemphredon > Pemphredon lugubris. The sequence goes on along the minus strand of OW121817.1, from coordinate 21,282,847 downwards.
ATATACAAGGAAAGTTTGAGTAACAACTCACTATGATGTAATCCTCTAATTGGTCTCGGAGGCCCATTATAATTACGCGGTGGTTGCGACGGTCTATACCCTTGTTGTTGATATGGTGGTCTTTCATATCGAGGTGGTCCATAATGAGAGCCCTGTTGATTAGGATACATAGGTATCCGATGACTCATATATGGGTCTGGTAGGAGTGGCGGATTGTGAGGCGGTACATTTGGCGGTGGCTGATTATAACTCGGTGGTGGGATACGATCCTCCCCCGGTGGAAAAGGTAATAGAGGTGGCTGATTTCCAGTAGTAGGGACATGCAAATGTGGTTCATCAACCTAAGTGCATATGCAAACACGTTGTTCAATACGTTAGTTTATTACTTTACAATAATGGAGATGTTAAGAGATTTAGATTTACCGTTGGTGTGCCTGGACGGTCTTCGGTTGATCTGCGTATACCACTATCGTAGTGCATAGCAGGCGGATAATGTCCATCGTCAGGTGGTAGGCCTTGATAACTCTTTGATGGAGGTGGGTTCATTAAATGTGACAGTGGTGCACCTTGAGACGAATATTCACTGTGTTGAGAATGCCGGGGAGACAACGATCGTCTACGATGGAGTGGTCGTAAGTTTTCTATTCTACGACCACGGTCACTGCTCCTATCATACAATATAAATAATGCAGCGAGTTATATTGGTCAAGAAGTTACAGAATATGCAAGTTTATAAATCTCAGAGATAATTAAGACTCGCTTTATGTAAATAAGACTGTATTTACCTATCCCGATGACCATCCCTGCTGAAACTTCTCCTGCGTTCCCTTGGCTGTCTGTCCCCTGGATATTCATTATCACGATCCTTCTTCTCGCGACTGGGAGGATCACTTTTCTCCCTTTCCCGCTCTGGGGAACTGCCTATGGCAGGAATTGGTAGTAGCGGCTCTGTTCCTGGTGGTGGTGGAACTTCTGTCTCTTCGTCAGTAGTCAGCTTAGTCACAGAATCAGTTTGCAAGTCGGATTCTGTGGTCGACTCTGGCACAGCTATGTGGAAATAGATAATATTCGTCTAAGCGATCCATATCTTGCGTTTCATATCGCTAAACTGTAGTGGGATGTCCCAATTGTTTTGCGTCGGTCGCTACAAAGTTCAACGATCTTGTCCTGCATTTGAGGTTATGTTCGGACGAATATCAGCTGGTTAAATAAACTTGAATGTAGCTCCAGTAGAGTATATTATATAGACGGTTTGTGCAATATTGAACGGATCCAGTTTCTCTCCGAAAAACTGTTTCTCGATGCGTATGCGGCAACCAAGTGAAACGTTGAAACCAAATTGACCGCATACGTCGTTAATGGCGTCTCTCGCGAGTTGCCGTGCGAAAAAAATAACTTTATGGGAACAAATCTATGTTACACGAATAATACCATTTCAACAATCGAGTTTTTGCTCAAAATTATGTATATGTGTCTATCATCTTTTTGCCAATGACCATTAGAATGCTTACTAATCATTAGGGTTAATTTATACATATTCCATCACTTTTAAATCAACCAAAGTATTAGAAGTTTTCTATTCTGAATATATTTTATGTAGTTGGTGCCTGAAGCATACATCCTCGTTATTACTTTTTTCATACGAATTCGTGGAATTTAAATACTTAATGAGAAATTAGTAAAAAAAAAAATTGCAGTTCAATTTCATGCTTGTGTTTGCATTGCAGCAATATTTGAAAGAGCTAACTTTTTAATATTTATATAGCTAAAATTTGCATTTCTGTTCTATTTCAAGAATAGATGACTTTCAATGTCAGGATAATTGTGTGACACGATAGCTTTCTATTATTTTACTTTAGAATTGAGATCTACAATCTAGTCGTTACCATTTACTATTTTTGTGCTTGTTGAATTTTTGTCCGTAATTTGTAGCCATGCTTTATTTTATTATAAAATAGTCCCTGAGATAACATCATCTGATTTTCTATCTTTTTATACCTCTAAGGATGAATTTTATATCATTAACAAATTGTAAACGTTGCATTATATTATTTTGAATTCATAAATAACTCGTAAAACAAATATCGTCCGTTCGAGAATTTCAAACGAACCGAATCTTTTGTCCGTATTTAACAGAAATAAAAAAATTTAATTTAAAACAAGATCATTTTCACAATACAATAGTTATCATAGAATTTTCATATGATTCGCGTTCAGCACAATATTTATATAATTACTTATCTAATACAGACTGAGCCATTCACTTATTTTAGAAGTTACAATTATTTTGTACAGATGTTCTTATTATTGTTGAAAGACATGTGGTAATATCTATTAATTGTTAATAATTTTATAACGTTTTATTGTGGCTTGATTCTAATCGTATGCATTTTATATAAATAAAAATACAAAAACGTAAGCATACATTGAAATCAAGCAACTCATCCCTCCCGAATTATTAATAATTAATAGATCCATGGAATAGTATTTGGTATTTACTTTAATTTATATATATATCACTTACTGGTTGTCACTTGAGGTTGCGTATGAGTGCTTGGAGGTGGTTGAGGTGGAGCTTCAAAATTTGTTGATTGCTGCTCTCCATATTCCTGAGAAGGTGCGTTACCCGTGGCAGGTGCTTGCATGATTTTGCTCTGTCCAGATGTTTGACTCGTACCTTGTTCAACTTTTGGTTGTTCGGGTTGTGTTGGGGGTGGTCTAGTTTGCACAGGTTGCCTGTAGATCTGCCTTTTGGCATATCCAGTCTCATTCTTAAAATTCATTACTGCATTACGGAGAAAACGATTTGGAATGAGTGTTTCCGGAGAAACGTCTTTTTCGTTACAATCTGGACACTCGTGTTCCTCAGACTCTAATAAGAACGTACGAATACCTATAGAAAAGGAAAGAAAAATATCCAAATAGAAGGAAAGAAAATATAAGTTATACAATTTACTAACACTGTGACATTCTATGCAAGCATTTTAATTCTGGTAATCATTGTCACTTAGCTCCTTAGTTACTCTAAGTATTCAATTTCAATAATTATAATTAAAGAAAATATAGAAAATTACATTCATCGCAGAATGAATTTCCACAACACGGTATCATTACTGCGTCAGTCAAAAGGTCCTTGCAGATATTGCATAACAAGTCCTCTGGGATTTCTGGTTTCTCCATGGCAGGCTCTGGGTCTTGTGAAAATGGTGGCCGTTCTTTCTTGCCCTCCTTATAAGCTTGACTATATGACAGTAAATATTATGTAGGAAAATATTGCACGGAAATTGTAAAGATTATGTTCTAAATGTTTGAACTTACTGGTCAATAGCGGGTACTGCGTACTGGCCAGTAGGTGTCATCATTGCACCTGGTACTCGTGGTCCTTCCACTGGGACCATAAAACTTCTCGGTATACCAGTACTTTTTTTAATTTCAATTGGTTCTTGATTTGTTCCAAGGGGACAATTCTTTATCCAGTGGCCAGGTTGGTGACACTTATAACAACGATAATTTGCAGGTACATCGCCAGTCTGATTGGCCCCACGTATTTTCATATAACTGTCAACATATGTATCGTGCATTCAACTTTGGTACAAGAACTCTGAGTGAATCTAATTTTATTGTTAAACCTGCATACTTTGATGGATCGTAATCTTGGGTCGATTGAGTCATCATAGCTCGGATTTTGTCTTCTTCGGAGCCATCAAGCCTTGTTAGATCTACGGCTCGACCTAGATTAGCTTCGTCTTTTAAGTTACTAAAAGAAGGTGTTTCATTTCGATCCCAAGATCGTTTTTGCTGTACTGTTAATGGAACTCTAGCGACGATAAGGCTGGTATTCTTTGCTATCAGAGCATTATCGTCCGTATAATCTGGAAAATTAATTATAATATTAAACGCAATTCTTGAATTAAAATTGAAAAATTGAAGACCTATAATGTTTTTATAGAAAGTGTAAGATTTGCCTTCTTTAGTTTGTGCATTGGTTATCTGTAAGTCAAAGTCAGTATTCTTTCCAATTCGCTTTTGGTGGAAAATGGCCTTCTTTAGGTCTGCCACCGAAATATGTAATCCATCAAAGGACACAGTATCATAGTCCAAAGTGGATTTGAATTTGTAATGTACCGACATCCTTGTTACTTAGCTATCCTGAAACATCCATTAAACGGAGAATTAAAATTAGAACAATAAAGCAGAGAACATTGATGAACAACATACATATCTTGAACCAAAGAACAAAAAAGATAAAAGTTTTTGCTACGGGAGCTTTACAAACGGAAGTTACAAAAAAATATGATGGCATAGATCCCAACAATAAAGGTGATAGGTACAAATTATATTTTAAAATATGGGATCGCTGAAAGAAACCGGTATCAAGATTTGTTAAACCACAAATGAAAAGTTATTGTTTCAAGCTCCAAATATAAAAAATTTTACTATTCAGCTAATAGTTGAAGCAGCAAACAATTTTGAAAACTAATTGGTCGGGACCAGTCGGATTTACCATAAACTGTAAAAAGTACCCTTAACTAACATATTGTCAGGCAACTATCAAATTCGTAGTATCTCAGTTTCAAAATTCTGGCAAAGACCTAAAATGTCCATTGGCACAACACGCATCGAATTTTCGCGGAAACGTTTTAGCTGAAAGACATACGGAGAAAAAACAGATTTACGTTGTTTGAAAAATTAACCGACGACACTTACAATACACACAGCGTTTTGTAAGTATGTATGTAGGTTAACAAAAGCAGAGACGATAAGACGCTCAATATCGATGAAGAAGAAACGCGTTTAGAGTCTTCCATGAATTTTCGATCCGAGTCCAGTCAAACGTTTAGTAATTGCGGTACCACTCCAATGATTTCTTATCATCCGAATGTACTCACAGCACAGCAAATAAGTTTTAATACCACAAGAACAAATGTGTTTTCATGATGAACGTACAAACATGATTCTCGATTCCTGACATGTTGCCGGGCTCTAAGTGAATTCTCATGGGATAACTTATCCTCGGCGGGACCTTTTAGGTTTCTAACCTGTACATTACATACGATGAAAGAAACGGTACTCACATTAGGAACAAAACACTACAATCGCAAAACCGAAAAACACGAAGTGACCAATTCGACGGTATATGGCAGCGACGAAATGCATCAAGTTTCTAGATGGCACAATCAATAGTATATGTCGCATAATACTTTCGAATTGTTTCAAACTGTTTCATTGGCGATTATTTCTCCATTCATTGTGATAAGATGAAAAATAACATCGGAGAAAACAAATGTCGGCGAGCCCTTTTCGGCATGATCGATTTTACTATACGAGTGAAATATGTATATAATTCCTAAAAGTTCAACTTTTAGTACTTTGCCCTTCGCCTACATTCCTGGATTACATTGAGAAAAATAACTACGCTGAATCGATATTAAATCGCAGGACTAAACATATTGTTTCTTTATTGTTTAATACACAAAACATTTTAATTAACACAATACGATTTCTGATTGTATGTAACATAATGTTTTCCAATCTATTCGGCCACTTATATTGGTTGATAGTCTAGGGAATCCTAGGGAAGTTAGAGCCTTGTATTGCGCGAGGGTTTCTCATTTGTTCATAGGCGACGCATAAAAATACCGCCCTTTTAGTGAAACCGTTAGACACAACGCTTTTAAAAAGTGTAACGTAAACAGCCGTACATGACTGTACATAGATCATTATCGAACATGATCTCTTGTAAAGAAGAGAAGATTTACATAGTTCAATACGGTGAAAATTTGAATATACGGAATGTAATTATCGGAAAAGAGTCGATGCATTATAATTATGTATGTATTACAGACTACCAAGCGCACACGGCGCAAGATTCTACAATTACAATTTAGAGATTTAATAGTCAAATCACTCGATCCTTTTTTCTGATTTTATGTAACACGTTTTCGTCAAACTGCCGATGTTACAACACGAAACAGCGTAGAATTGTAATGACTTACCAGAAGATGAAACAAAGTTAGAGATTTATAAATTTACAAAAAGCTTTATTTTTCTTATAAATCGATATAGATAGATACATAAAATCTTTTAAGGTAAAACGGCATTTATGCACGATATTATCTCTACGAATAGTATCTGCGTGCAGAGTCATAATATTTGAAATACAATCACGTTTGTACTTCGAAAGTTGTCTTATCCATATTCCTCGAAACAATATCAGTATCGATTTAATTTGCAGGTAATTTAACTAGCCTGAAGTATGAATTCACAAAAAATCAATGTATAGTTTTGGAAAGATATTTTTAATACTGCACTATTATAAACATAATGATTTAAACATTAATGTCAACAATTCCTTGTAATATTAACTATGGGCTCCACGAAATAGTTGACTTTAACAGTTTCTCCCGTAATTTCGTTTTTAAATCGCAACCAATCTAGTAGGGTACTGTAATCGAATATCGTCGTGTTTACGAAATATATTAATTTGAGATCAATAGAAGCTAAATAAGTATTTAAATCGAGCTACACGTAAGATATACAAATTTTCACTTTCTGCAACACAAACCTTAATTTAGATGTACGTAGATAATCAATTTGTTTTATGTATCGAATTCCGAAAAAATTTAGCCACAGCGCAAACTGTAGGAAAAGTTATATTCCGTGTTTCTTAGCGTTATTAGGTACCTCGAATGCATCACCTTGCGTTCCCTATACTGTTCATACACTCATTACAGACTCAAAATCAATTTATTACGATTTACGTGAAATGTACAATTTTAATTATAAATATCTATTGTACCAGCACTCAAATTCTACTTATATCTATCACTGTATCATCGCATCATCGTCGCTCCTAATTTCTCCACAATGATGCTTCTACGTTTGACCTGATTAGAAGTTATCACAATAAAAATAACCCTATGTTTCTTAAGACAGTTTTTCAAATGCTAGTTAAGTGAAGGCATTAAAAAAAGATATTAGAAGAAACGTGTCTCCGGTACTGAATAGTACACATAGATAAAGCTAACTGTTCGCTAAGCTTAGTTCAAATCATAGATTTGAACCTTTGCTTAAGTCACGAAAGTAAATTAACAATATGTGTGCGTCTGCTGAGCTTAAGTCGTGTCTACTCATGTAATTTCACTAATTTCCCGCAGACTCAAGTGGAAGTTCATACAAACACAGAGGAACTTGCTTTTCCTTCGTTTATGTAATAGTAATTTCAATGTACAAACAATGAGAGCTATGCAACTCTCACATAATGTAAAAAATATCACATAACGTGTACATGTTCTTTTATTAATGCAATTTTTTTAAGCACACGTGGCCTACAAACAACTTCCCTGATGCGGGTATGTTCAAGCGCGAGCATTGCTTGATAGCTCTAGAGAGGGTAAACTCAGCTCAAACTTGGACAAATCTGTCCTAATGCGTATCTTTTGGGAAGCGTTTACCCTTTTAAGAGACGTACGTGTAAAAATTGAAGTCAATTTTATACAATATTTATTTTCATTACTCGATATAGAGCACAATGTTAAAATGATGCATACTTATATCTTTCCCATCGCCGAAAGCATTTTGTGCTGCTCTTTTCTTGTAAAATAATCATTTTTTTACTTATTATGTATCTGACGTACATACCAAAAGTGAGGCTTACAGCAAGGCCTATCACTGAGCGTAGTGCAAGTAATAATTGATTGACATGTTTCTGCTTTCATATGTATTTACATACATAATATTAAAAAGAAATATTCCCCGTATAGTATTGTCAAATAGAAAACTATACACGAGAGATGCGTTACTTCTCACTGTTTGCTAATACATTTGCCACTTATATATACGGCGAGTTACCAAACACGTAATTCCAAGATGGTTTTGATTATATCGACACAATTAAGGTCCCCCTGTGTAAGCAACGTTCAACAACCTTTCACGCTATCGAGCTTTATTCTTCTTACATTGTACTCGGAACGAGTACTGCACACAAAAGGACGGTGAATAGATTCAAGCGAGTCCACAATATTCAGAAAATACATTACCAACCATTAATTTCCAAAGCAAGCCTACATTTTGCTAAAAACCAGTTTGCAGTCAAGAAAACTGCATATATTTATATATTATATCTTTTCACAAAAGAAATCAATAGGTAATTTTTTTCATCAATAACATATTAATTTCCATTCATCATTTTAGCGAATGATAATTCAATATTTTTGGAAAGACATGGCACTATGTACATGTATCTAGATAGTGTTATTACGTTTGAAATTTGTTTGTCAGAAAATTTCTCTACATTCACAAAAATACGCAGTGTAAGAAGATAATATTCCCTCCTTTTTTTTTTGTCGTTAAGCATTACGAAGGCTTCGATTGTTGAGATTAATACAAATAAATAGGAACATAAATACATCGTACGTTTTCCGTTAAAAAAAAGAAAATATCATAAAGCATGGCCCAGAAACGACCATAACTGTAACAAGTATATCATGTCACAGTAACGCATTTATCAGCTTCGAACAAAGTTACACCGTATACTCTAATCTAATAAGATATATAATATAGTCCGTCAGGTAAATTCGAGGATCTTTGTATAATACGAGATATCTCATCTTCTTACATTTGTTCTTTTCTCTTTCTTTTCTTAACAGCATCTTCAAAAAGTGTAAGAAATATTAATGCATTGGCAGTTGTACACTGTATCACAAATTTAGATTGTGGAAATTCATTTTTCTAAAGTATCTGCTATGTAAAATTTCACATTTTGCATCGCCTTGCACGGTATCCTTTAAACAGAATCTTTGCGGTGCGTTTAAAAATTCTTATATAGTTTTCTGTTGCATTATTAAAAAGAAACCGAGACGGAAACAATCAACGAATAGCTGTTAGCCCATATCATGAGGAAAAATACTTCTTCCAGTAACATACAGATTGCCTGTACATTACACGCTTTTCTTTATAGGACGATGTCTGAACATGAAAATAAATTTTGAAACTTCATGATAATGTACATATACCTAGAATTGTTTACAACTCGATGTAACGTGTGAAGGCACCACAGAGTATATGCCTCAATGTGGGCTTTTGTTAGTGTGTCATTACGGGTGTGCAGGAACCACTTTGCAAAAATAAATACGTACATGTTTACATTGTATTTAGGCATCCTGTATAATGGATTACCGCTGATTCTGTTCGAAGGTGAAATTTAAGATTATAATACCTTTTGTTCCGGATGAAAATTTTGTAGAACACTGACATTAAGCTTTATCGATAGAAGCATCCTTTATAATGTCATCTTTCGTGATGTTTTGGTTCATCTGGTCGTTTTCATACTCCACGAAGTCGTCAAATAAACTTGGCCATGCTTCTGCATCGTCGTAGGTGCCTAAGTCATCGCCGATACTTTCAGCAAAATTTAAAAACATATTCCAAGTATCTCTCGGTATGCCCCGCACGTGATGGCATTCGAGAAACTTTATCCATCTCGATAAAAGCGGTGGCTCGCGAATCGTAAAAACGAGCCTCCAAAGGACAATCGCCATATCAGCTGGTAATATCCTCTGTCCGGAAATAACGTCCAAGCCAAATCGGAATGTGAATCGATAGAGATCCTTGAACAAATCACTATTGGCCATTAATTCTTGGACAACTTCTGGCAATCTTGCTTGTATACCGCGTATACTGTCCACCCTCATCGCTTTCAAGCCCATAACAAATTCTTGACGCGTAAATTGGCACATCTGCTCGGCGTTCAGTTTCCAAGCGAGAACCAGAACTTGGAACTCGTCTGGCGATAACTGTAAATCGTCGCAGAGTCTTTCTATCCCATCTGCTAAAATCACATCTTCGTGCGGATCCTGTAGATCAAACAAAGCAGATCCTTATTTTCTATTAAAAGATAATTAGAAAATACCAACTGCACAGACACCATCTTCAACAAATATATTCCTATATTTTATTAATGGTATCGACAGAATTTGTGAGAAAAAAATTATATGTATCTCGCACCTTATATTGGTCAAATAGTGTATTTAGTTTGCTCTCCGACGGTTCTTTCTGCTGCTTAGATTCTGTGGTTACATTGAGACCTGATGACGTCCCGGATCTACCCAACGGTGGTAAGCGTGAGTAAAATCCTCTCGATAAGCGCAGATTACTTTGAACACTAGGTACTGATCCACAATTATCAGAGCCCACGTTGTTAAGCGTTGGTAAAGTACTTATCGATTTTCTGTTTCCATTGATGTGTGTCTCAGGCACGAGTGGTCCAGTTTGTTGGCAAGAATTTGAGAACAATCCTCTAAGTTCCATTGTCTCTAAAATAATACAGGATAAATTGTTACTGCGACATAAGTTTTATGCAAAAATTTCTTGTCTGCATATTCTTATTTATATTTTGTTTAACAATGAACAGATAAGTTATAAAAAAAGAATATATAATTATATTTGTAATAAAAGCCAAAATGTTTTGTGTTAACTTATTTCATATAACTATACAATTGTAAAGACTAGTGACAAACCAAATATTGTTAATATAAATGAAAATGATTTGATAACAAATCCACGTGGATAATAAAGTAAATGCAGTTGATACCGTCTTTATGATCCAATGATGTGGATTGATCGGTGGTGGTTGGTGGAAGTGACACCTTAAAGCACGAAAAACAGTTTCCCATTGATGCTGCCCGTACTTAACATCAAAGACGATTATCCGACGCATCAGTAGTTCAGTCTTACGTTAGCAGTCTTGATCAAAAGCTAAACACAAAGTCAAATTGTATATTTAGCCGAAACATGGCAAAAATGAAACAAACATGATACAACTGCTTGAAATGTTTAAAAATTGTGAATTACATGTAACTCACTATATACATGGATTTCCCAAATAATAAAGAATTAATTCAAGGCGTAATGTAACAAAGTTCATTCGACATTGAACGTACATCATGATATCTAATTAAAACATTAAAATCATAATTGTAATTAAACAATATAACACAGTACGTAATCGCGTAATTTGTTGTACTTCTCCCCGCGAAAGATGTAGGTACATTATATTGGAATAAAAGAACTGCATTAACGGGAATTATTTACCTTATTTTTAAGGCGGATTTTCGGTCTACCTGGGTCACGATAACCCCAGTACAGACCCCCCACAAGATAATATCTTGCTTTGCCCACATTCGAAAATATTGGCGAAATATTTAGGCTTAACCGTCACGAAATTGGAATCAACAAGATGCTTCGGTCTCTGTCCCTCTGTACATTTCCTTTACATGATCCCCCAAACGGATTCGCGTTCGGCCAAACGCCAGTGTCATTTGCAGCGACGTATCCTCACGCGATAAAACGACAACGGCAATTTCATTCCACGCATGAAACATTCATTCGTTTCGACTCATCTGCGACGAATTGTTATCGAGGTTTTTGCCATTGCATGGAAAACAACAGGAACGATGATATATTTCTCGAATACAGCTTCGATGCATCACAAAGAAAATCCCTTCTGCAGAACAGATCTGAACTGATCTGCGACAGTTTTCCTTCCAGGGCTTCCAATAGTAAATTTTAAACAGCTGGGTCGAAGTTGCATGAAGTTAGTCCAAGTTACGTTGTTGGCGAATTTCGGATGACGATAGTGTGACCACGTAAAGCCATTGTTTGATTTCGAATCTTTTAAATTGCTGAGATAGACTGGCTAAATAGCTGGAGTAAAACCGCCTCATTTGCCTAGAATAGTAATTGAGTATTCAACAGTGTAGAGTTGCCAACCCACTCTTTAGTGTGCGGTTTTTGGGTAGGTGGTGCTGCGAGCAATGCTCGAACTGTTAACACAGGTGCTTACTGCTTACACCCCCAGCCCCTGATTGCTATCATGGAATATCCGTGTAGAGTGTTGTCTACCTTACACATTATCACGGACATAAATCTGTCATTTTGATAATTACACGTTACAGGTTATAGGCAACGACTTTTACGTGATAATTAATATTTGCTCATTACGGAGGACCGTTTTCGTTTAAGGCGAGACTTGAACAGTCATTGTCAGGTAAATGTACGTAACTTTACTGGCTCCTTTAACGTAAAATAATTGTAGGAACGATTTCAATTGTAAATACACCCAGGTATCCAATGTACATTCTATGGATGTTTCAGTATCAAGATTTTGCGATGCAAAGGTTTAATCTTGCGAATATAAATTGGTGACGGAGATGGAGCTGAAAGTATGGGTGGAAGGTATACAGCGAATCGTGTGTGGTGTTACAGAAACCACTACGTGTCAGGTTGGCACTATTTGTGCAATTAGTTTAAAATTATATTTTCTTAGGCAGTATTAGTAATTGTAGTGCATTCTATAAAGTTGCAAGAACGAAATGTCTCTGTAATATTCTTATATCTTATGTATCACTGCAACATACTTTTATACGATTGGTCGGAATTGTATCGTGAATCTTTGCTTAACATGCCATAATTAATTCTTAGGATGTAGTATATGCCCTTGCCCATGCTACTGGACAAACAGGCAGATTTACTTTAGTAGAACGATGGCGGACAAATGAGCGCCTTTTAGCTCCATATGAAAATCCTCTTAAGGTAATAATTCCATGTATCAAAACATAACAAAGTTATTTAGCATATCTCATAACTATTAACAGACACACCACAATAAAGTGTTTTTTTCGTAGATCCTAATGAAATGGGGGGAATATTCGTCGGAAGTACAATTGATATTAAGACGATCTACACCAGAGGCTAATAAAGCATCCAGCTCCTTAGGAACCCGACTAACACATGGGTCTAGATCAAATGGTGTTGCAACTTCTGTTTCGGAACAGTCAGCGGCATCTAATATTATGCAAGATGACGCCAAGGGGACTTCGGTAGCTCCAACTTCAGACTTTGATGATTTACAGGGCTGTTTGGATAGAAATCGTGATACCAGAAAGTCATTGACGTTTGGAGGATTACTCGGAAGTGTTATGGAAAACAACACCGAAGTAAGTTATTGGTAAATTTTGTTTTGTATTACATACTCAAAAGGCTCCTTTATTTATATTTTTAAATGTACTCCAGATACAAATGGAAAATGTTGCCATAGTCCAGCCAACACCGCATTTGAAAAATAAGGAATTAAATATACGAAAAAATACACAAAAGCCTGCTCAATCCCCTACTCGTGCGAGTAGTACAGAAAGTAAAACATACTTCTGCTCATATTCATTTATATTCCATAAAACATTTGTCAACAATATCTACTTCTATGTTTATAGGTACAACGCATTTGTCACAAAAGAAAATGCGTGAAGTTCCACCGTATAGAGATCCCCCGGGCCCAGCATCTCCACCTTTGAGAACTTTACCACCTTATCGAGATCCACCACCACCAAACTTAAACAGTCCTGGAAGATCGCAATTTCAACCCAGTACAAACAGTGGAAGTCCTCATTCTCATAAAGAAGATCAACCTTCATCTAGCAATGCAGCCAAGCTAAAAAGGAATCTCATTCAGGTTAAACAGATATACACGTTCCCAAAAAATTGTACGGGTGACTAGCGTTTGTGATTTCAATGCATTGTGCATATTTAGGAGTTCCAGGATACAAAAGGACAAACTCAATCTGTGAATCAGTTATCTGGTCAGACGCAAAATATGGTGACTGTTGCTTACACTCAACGATACGTTGAACTTATCAGACTAGTCAATAAGCAACGTGATACTATTAATGCGCAGCAAGCAGATCTTACTAAAGTATGCAACTATAGACTTTGATTTGTAATATTAATTAAACAGTGTTGACTGATAAAATATAGCGCAATGAATTATGTTTTAGTTTGATGCTGAAATATTATATTGGGAGACTAAAAACAGGGAGCAATTGCATCAAATGGATTTTATTTCTCAGGAAGTAACTCGTATTGAGTCGACCGGGCGTATCATTGAAGAACAGGTATATGATTCACATATATATTTTTAACTTTTTGCTAATATTGCAGTCACGTTAAAATAAAGTACTGTTTTCAGCTTAAAGAATTAGCACACGTTGAAGAAGAAAGCGAGATAGTCAGGCAACAAGAAAAAACTTTAAAATCCGAGATTACATTGCTCAGATCGAAGCTCGCAAATTGCGAAACTGAATTACTTCAGTGTAAAAATAAAATCAGGTAGCCACATTTTCCACATTAATCATATGGATAATTGAAAATATCGCATTCATTTCCATTTACTTGTATCTACAGGTTAGTTATGGAAGAACTTGCCATCGAACAACATAACATAAGCCGGGAGACAGACGAAAGACAAATAATGGAGCGTAAAATCATAACCGAGGTGGAACATCTTCAAAACGAAGTAGAACAAGCGAAGAGATCCGCCGAATTAGCTTCGCAGTGCGCTGAATCGCTTAAGCTCGAAGTAGTCAGTCTAGAGTCGGCGATCGTCGAGAAGAAATTACAAGTTGAGCGACTGGTGGCTGACATGAAAGAGGCTAATTTGCAAAGTCTGGCTGTCGCGTGCCAGGACGAACAAGTCAAGTCCTTGCTAGAAGGTACGTCCATTGATTTGAGTATGAATCCTTCCCATCTTTTTTACGTGCTGTGGCGATAATCCTACATTTCAAATGATCGCAAATCGTATGTATTAATAATTCCTAGTAGAGTGGATTGAATCCCGGTTGAAGTATCTCTGTAACTTATTTCTATACTTTTTCGAAACTTAGGAGCTCAAAAGCCCGGGAGTACGCGCAAAATGATAGGCTCGCCGAGGCAGCTGGAGACAGCGGTACCTACAAGTAAAAATCCTCACGGCGTCTGGGTGTAAATATACGTATTTGTGTGTATTCGAAGATATATCATTGGTTCTCACTAAAGAAGGTACAATTGTTTTTAAGTATTTCATATTAGATCTTAGCTACCACGTGTACGTACCACTTAATGTGGACAATGTAAGTAAAAAGATATTTGCTGCTTCCATGTTACTTAAGTACGAATATGATTTCTAATCATTTGTCTCACACATTGGCCATAACTTTCAGCATATTTAATTGTAAGGTTTGTTTAGTCATAAGCGTTATCTTCGCGATTTTAAAACGTCGCTCATGTATATAAAGAGTATTAGATACATCGGACAATACCTTTATCCAAAGTATTAAGTTCGCGCATCGCGCATTGAAAATGTGTAATTTAAAGGAATGTTCTTATTCACTCGCGCGAGTTTCACCGAACAATTGTGCATGATAAGATTAATTCTATAATTTCTATAATCAAAATAATTTTATGGTTTAAAAGCATTTACATAAAGGTGCAGTATATCACTGTTGAAATACAAACTCAGTACGTATAATGAACTTGTATATACATGTATACATATATTGTTTGAGATTGTGTGATAACGAAGTCTGAACAAATAACGATCGAAAAGTTCTATTTGCATCTCCAGATAGTTGAAGGAGCTTCGGCCTTAAGTTTCATTCGGAAGTCAGGCTCGACATATCCGATCAAGCTGAATGAATATCTTTTATATAAAAAATTCTTCTATGCAGTTCTAACTAGTAGAATATTGTAACAATTTTCACTATTTCTTTGTATACATTTGTCATTAGAGCGTATCGTTAGGACGACACGCATACACTGCCATTACTAGTACATAATTTCTACTTATGTATCAATTTCATTTCTTTTTTACATTTTGTGCGTAATTATGTTTTTATACGAATTCGATGTACTTTAGGGTATATCCGAAGCACGTTGTCGATAATACTGATCTATTCCTGACAATGATTTATTGTATCTACCAAAGTGTGTTAGTCTTCGTAAATAAGGCAAGCACTTATTATATAATGGAATATATATATACAAATAGAAATAAAAGTCATGATTGATCACCATCTAAATCCTATTTGCATGTTATGAAGAATTCTTGACAAGAGTATACCTGATTATACCTGACTATACCCATTCCGGATATTGTACAATATCTTATTCAACGTGATACGTTGAGGCAGTCTCGCGCGTTTTTGAAGGCGCCATGCGTGTTTTTCCGTGCGGTTGAAGTTTATACACGTCCTAATTTTCAGTTTAAAACGATTTATTCAAATACACGGGTGAGGGCATCACTTTTAATATTTGCATGACAAGTGATTAGTAGTCGTAAACGCAGTGTTGTAACGTAATATTCATGAATTTATTGTGAATCGGCGAACAAAAATTACAATTTTTCCCCAAGTATTTTTGGAGGTATTTTGAATCACGATGAGCCTTTGGGTGGACAAGTATCGTCCTACGACTCTCGGAAAATTGGATTACCATACCGAGCAAGCGGAGTACTTAAAAAACATGGTAATTAGCTTGTATTGTTATATGCAAATTAAAAGAGAGGTTAATGCAGACGAACATACACATTACTTTTTCTAAGTAGAATTTTTTAGTACAAATCGGTGGAATCGTTTCGTTAATTAAATAGCTTTGTTTGAATAATTATAGGTACAAAAAGGGGACTTTCCACATTTGTTGGTTTACGGACCACCAGGAGCAGGGAAGAAAACCCGCATAATGTGCATCATAAAAGAATTATATGGAAGTGGCGTAGAAAGACTAAGAATGGAAACCATGCACTTTGAAGTACCTTCTTATCATTTACATTTATTCACTTATCGATAATAATCCTATTCACTTATCGATAATATACTGTTAGGACTGATTTTATCAGTTTTACATTTAAAATGCCCAAAACAGCCCATAAACACTGTAAACAATATTCATCTGCTTTGATTTTAGACACCATCTAAGAAGAAGTTAGAGATAACAACGATAAGCAGTAATTATCACATAGAGGTGAACCCTAGCGATGTGGGTATATACGATAGAGTTGTAGTGATGGACTTAGTAAAAACCACTGCTCAAACCCACCAAATAGATCCAAATGGACAAAGGGAATTTAAAGGTAAGCTGTCACCAAGTATCAATGAGTCATACCTTTGCTATTTGATTATAATAAATTTATAAGTAACCGGTATAATTAGTGGTACTGCTGACAAATGTGGATCAATTAACAAAGGATGCACAGCACGCGTTACGAAGGACAATGGAAAAATATATTGCGACGTGCAGACTGATACTCTGTGCAAACTCAACTTCGCGTGTTTTACCTGCTATTAGGTCTCGGTGTTTAGCAATCAGAGTACCAGCTCCTACTGTATCGGAGATAAAGAGTGTTTTGCATAATGTTAGTAAGCGGGAAGGTTTAATCTTACCAGACGAATTAGCTGTTAGGCTGGCTGAAACTAGTGGTCGGAATTTGAGAAGAGCGATATTAATGCTCGAGGCTTGTAAAGTCGAACAGTAAGCATATCTTCAAATACGCATAATTTTTCAAACAATAATGTGCCGAATATTCATTGGGAACTTTTTTATGCAGATATCCATTCACAGATGATCAAAAAATTGCAGAACCGGATTGGCAAATATATATCCGTAACACGGCCAACATGATGGTCAGTGAACAAACTCCAAAGAAACTTCTTGATATCAGAAACCGGCTTTACGAGTTGTTGACCCACGCTATACCCTGTGATCTCATATTTAAAGGATTATTGCAAGAATGTATAAAGAATTGTGATCTTCAACTGAAGATTGAGATCGCGACAGTTGCTGCGGAATACGAGCACAAGATGCAACGGGGTTCAAAGCCTATTTTTCATTTGGAGGCATTTGTTGCACGATTTATGGCAATTTATAAAAAATTCATTGATTTGTCTCTTGAGGGATTTGAATGATATTTCACTTCTTGTCTTTTAATGTAATACAAACACAACTGCTCCTTTTAGTTATATAATAAACTGTTTTTTAATAAGTTAAGTACACATTTAAGTGTTGGCCTACAACAAATTAATACAGATGAGTGTATCAGAGTTAACTGATGCTGTCTAATAGATTTTTTTTATTCTAGCGATAATACAATTTTGCAAAACAATACGCAACTTACTCTCCTGGCGACGCGCATTTAATTTTGAACAAAAATTTAATTAATTAGACTCACATTGCAGCAACAATAACAGCAGCTATTGCTGATAACACGGTAACTGCGTAACCAGTACTATACACTTGCTTAATTGTAAGAAACTGTCCCAAGTCCCAGGCCTGCAAGATTTTAATAACAAAGATTTCCATACAAATTCTTGTCAAGATGAACGAAAAACGTGTACAATTTCCCACAAGAACAGCAATTGAATAATTAACAATCTTACCAAGTGACGTAGTCCATTTAGGGTGTGATAAGTTGCGGGAAGTGCTACAAGATATTTACCAATGAAAAGAATGGGACTTGGCAAGCACCAAGATTCGATCATTTCTAGGACACAAGGAATACCTCCTGGTACAAATAACGTTCCTGTAACGGAAGAAAGCACTTTTATGATAACTGTCCTTCCATGCGTTTGTCTTGAATGTGCACAGAATGTTATCTGACCTAGACCTAACGCCATAGCATAACTTGATAATATGATGCCAGTTGTACGATGCGTGAGTGAAAGCATCGTTGTTAACTGTATTTGGTAGATGGTCAAGTGCGGTGACATAGGCCGCTTGAGGCGCATATTCTTCTCATCATAATTCTCACAAACCGTGCTTCCCACACATAGAGGTTTTGAAATGGCAGTAGTGAGCGGACTGAAATATGCCCCATTGAA
The DNA here is from genome assembly GCA_933228935.1 of Pemphredon lugubris. Taxonomy (NCBI): domain Eukaryota; kingdom Metazoa; phylum Arthropoda; class Insecta; order Hymenoptera; family Crabronidae; genus Pemphredon; species Pemphredon lugubris. The sequence continues at coordinate 21,264,167 of OW121817.1, read as the reverse complement.
AAAATTTATTAGTTCTAACCAGAAACCAATTACTTAAATTTGTATCGCAATATTTTCGATTTTTTTTTTGGAAAGGGAGCAATCTTATTCATGTTCTTTTATTCTCTCTATAATTATTTAATTTCTTCGCTAATTGGTACAGAAAACAAGTACTGTTTTATAGATTGTGAATAATGGGGTGTAAGTGATTTTAAATGACGGCCGAATAAATGGGAGGTTATATATTATATAACATGTCACCTGGAGGTATACAGACTCCGAAAATGACGGAAGTCGATGTTTCGCCGACACAACAATCTGAAATAAACCAATTTTCAATACATGAGTAAGAAAATACAGTAAAATACTAGAATAAACGAATGCAGTTTCAATCACCTCGTAAAGCTCAGCGCCATTTTTTGTACGTGGTCTGTATTCTCGGCGGAAGATAAGCAGATGATACGGTCACATTAAATGCACGAAATTATGATTCTGTATTATTTTCTTTTTCCGGATACTGTTGCTGCGAATAAATTCTGCCTGTCGATGCTTATGTCACCATCCGTATGAGCATTCGCAAACCAAATAACTGCGACACGAGATTAAAAGCACGGCAAAATAAAACAATTTATCTACAATCACCATCGAGTATAGTGTATGCTCGAATTAAAAATACATACCCAAATGCTTTTTGAAAGCACAAAATTATCTACCTACACACTGTCGATCAAAAAGAGTTGCCAGAGAATTTTTTGAAAATTCTTCAGAGATGGAGCAAGGGTACCATCGATCATCCCTTTCGATAAAAATCGACTCTCGACGTTCATTTAAGGTATCCTTCAAGAATTGACAAACCCCGCAAATTACCTGTAATTCAGTCGACTTTTGAGCTACGCAAACATATGTCCGTGCAATCCGGTGTTAACTTCTAGGCTTGGAAAGAAGATATTTTTGCCTTCTGTAAATTCAACGTTCTTTAATATTCAGATTTGACATTACGCACGACACAGTTCGATAGTATCGAGGTTTTTGGCAGGTCGAAAGAAAGATGTTCCTCGATGGTTGATTAGAATGTTATTAGTCATTCGGTCTCGTGTTTGTAAGTAAATATCAGCTGGATGCGCAGAGAAAAACGTAACGTGTTTCCGTGACAGCGCGTTGACGGACGTATCTGTCGTGAACTCCGTTATTCGTTTACGAGGAATCCAGAGTGAAATGTACCTTTTCCAGCCTTCATCGTCTTTCGACGCTGACGTCGGTGAGTCGTAGATTTCTCACTAGTCGTAATGTTCTTATGACGAATACACTATCTGGGTTATTTGCCTGTCATGAGAAAAACAGGATTTCGTGCCGTGACAGGCAGCGGTCCATCGAATCATTGATGCATTTTTCCGATTATTTTGATTATCCTCGCGAAACGTTATCTTGTTTGACGGGCGCATTAAGCGGTTGTTGACATTTGACCTCCAATTAAGACACCAGATTTTGCAAATTACTCCAATCTCCAGTTAGTATCGCTTGCGATGAATCCGGAGTTGTATAGCCGCCAGTATGATTGTGTAAGTGTAATAGAATAGAATATTGTGATGGGGAATGATGAAAGTAGGGTAGAAAATGTGTTCACCATCTTAATCGGTGTCAGTCTTACTTCTAATTAGAGTGCTGCTGAAACGTGGCTTCTGTCCAATTTATGTTGTTTTTATAAAATGTATTGAGTGTCCTGTAAGGTGCTCAAGATTTTTTATATAATGTTTGAATGGTCTAAGAAATGTTCTGTCATGGTATACTTAAATACACTATTGTATGTCCTATTTACTTTAATTAAGAGATAATTCAGACCTGTGTGATCATAACGATTAACAATTTTCCCATCTTCCTTTTTGCTACACCTCAATTCTGTCGATCACAGACAGTATATAATATTGTTAATCTCATTTGTTGTAACAGAAAAGGCAACCAGCGAAAAAAATACGTCGGAAGAATGGGGAAAGATAATGGACATCTGCGATAAAGTAGGAAAGTCCCCCCAAAATGCAAAGGATTGTTTACGTTCGATTGTTAAGAGATTGTGCTCTCCAAATCCACACATTGTTATTCAAGCAATAACAGTTAGCATTGTTTTATGTATTAATGGTATCATAAGGTATTTTCTTACGACTTATATTAAATTTTATTCTTTGTCCAGTTAATAGATGCGTGCGCTAGTAATTGTGGGAAAACATTTCACTTGGAAATTGCGTCGAGAGACTTTGAGGCTGAATTGAGAAAGCTCGTTAACCATCCTGAACTGAAGATTAAGGAAAAAATAAAAGCCCTGTTAAAAAAATGGGCAGACGGTGATTTCAAAAGTGATCCTCAGTTGCATCTGATTCCAAGTTTGTATAACAACCTAAAGATAGAAGGTCACGAATTTCCTTCTGTGTCAGATACGGTAAGACCATTAGATATAATTTGCGTATAAATGGAAACGTTTGAACGGCTCATTCAATTAAAATTTTGCCATTAATTTGTGTTTCATTGATGCGTTATGTTTTTATACACAATTGAATTTAATTGTCCATTACATTCCATAAATAGGTTATGAAATTTCAGCCTAAACGTGCCAGTGTTTTGAGCAAAGACCCAAATGTAATATCAAATTCCCAGGAAGCAGAAGATCTGGCGAAAGGTAAAGCTTAAATTTATCATAAGCTTAATGTTAACATTTTTTAAAAAAATGTAACACAAAGTAAATGAATAGTATTTTTTTTGTAGCAATAGAACTTTCCCTGAAGGAAAGTAAAGCCCACGGTCAGGCGTCCTCTTCACACAATTCACCAGCATCTAAAAAGAGCAACAGTTTATACCCAAGTGTAAGCACTGTGCTTAGTACGGCTACTAGTTCCGAAGGAAGGAAGGTCCGTGCCCTGTATGATTTCGAAGCAGCTGAGGATAATGAATTAACATTTTTGGCAGGAGAAATAAGTATGAACCACGATTTTAAGAAATAATTTTTCAAGTTCTTTTGTTTAATAAATGCAAAATAAAATATCAGCGAAAGAAAAGTATGGTAGGATACTGAGTCATTGTCATCAACTGGATTTTAGTTAATATCTTGGATGACTCCGATCAAAACTGGTGGAAGGGTAGTAACCATAGGGGCGAAGGTCTTTTTCCCTCGAATTTCGTTACTGCTGACTTGTCCGTAGAGCCTGAACAATTTACAAGTAAGTTCCAAAAATTCTGTCAAAATCATTTCCGCGTGTATGAATAATACATATTGGATCACAAACTTTCGTATAGAATTAGAACATAGTAACAAAAAGATGGTTCAATTCGCCGAAGAGGTAGAGGTAAAGACGATGAAAAGGGAACCGGAAGAAATCGAAGTCGAAATCGACGAGACAAAAATGGACCGACTTCTCCACTTGTTACACGAAGCTGATCCCCAGTGCGATAATTCGGACCCACAAGAGATGCTCGATCTAGAAGGTAATGATCCAGAAACCCAGCACTTTGCAACATTAAATGTGCAGGCTAGTGATTCATGGTGACTAATGTTTTGCAGAACAAGTGACTGCAATGGGACCGTTAATAGATGCAGCTTTAGAAAAAGTGGACAGGAGGCACGCTCAGCTAACACAGCTAAGTTCCGATCTGGTCGACGCCCTTAATTTATACCACACATTGATGCGAGAACCACCACCGTCTACGCAATCCAATTACACTCTGCCTAAGATGCCGCCGCGCGTGAATCCTTATCAATTTCAAAACCAGGGACCACCACCTCCACACGTGAGTCTTCGTTTCAATTGGTCGATGGTGGATCGGTATATCGTTAGCCATGATTCATTTAATTGGTTTCAATGTAATGGCAGATATACAACGGGATACCTCCGCCTCATCAGCCTCCGTTTCCTGTCCCTGGTGGTCCGCCCGGACTGTATAACACCGCTGTGCCGAGTAACGAATACATGGGACCCGCCAGTATGCCAAACATGACATTACCGCAACATTTCCACGTGCAATCCGGTCCGCACCAACATCCGCCAGGCCATCCTCACGGACCGCCATTGCCAGATCAAACCAGCCTTCCATATCCTCAAGGGTACGTTTATTTATGAGTGTTATCGTTATCGATGGTTCTTTTATAAGAAGTAATCAATTCTGACAAATTTTTTTGTACGTAATATCGGGATGTAGAATCCGAATGTAATTCCTTAATTCGCTTTTACACGTCCTTGAAAATTATTGCACTTATTGCAAGTGTGCGTGTGATTAAAAAAAAAATGTGTTTTATTTCAAATTGAACGTTGGTCTCAACCAAGAAATAAATTGATCGATAGATCGTTACGATAGAGAGAATTAATATGTAAAGTAGTTTCATGATGTGCGACAGATATCCACCTCAAAGTGGTCCTGTGCCAGGCCCGTACGGTCCAGCAGGACCCACAGGACCTCCGATTAACCAACAACCTCAATACGCTCCGTCGAATGGGCAACACATGATGTAAAGGGATGCTACACGTTTTCAATTCACCCTGTACTCTAACTCAAGGTGTACAATATCACTATATTATAATTATTTAAATAAACATACCCGAAGTAGCCAAAGATAATGGGTTTTTAATGGAAGTTTTGCGCTCGAAACTTACCATGTAAGCTGGTTTTACGTAGGCACACACACGTCGGTACGGCTCGAAGAGTGTAGCAAAAAATGTGATCTACTTTACTTGGGACGCATTACTGTGAGCGTATACTTTGACGAAAATATTAATTATTCAGATTCAGCTGATTACATTCCCCTGGCCCAATTGGTGTCCGGCAATTCGTTTTACGGCAGGTGCGTATCTAAACGTCGCCTTCGATCATTATTATACTCGTAAAAAGATGAACACAAATTGATTGAATAGAATGGTCGAGTGGAATATAGCGATATGTAATCTTAAGTTCCGTACCGAAATATCGCGCGATATTTTGTCATACGTTCGTGATAAGTTTGCAACTGTTGCACCATCGTTCGCGTCATAATAGCGTAAAGCGAAACTTCATGATATGTGATGGACACTGCGTCAAAAGCACGACTGTGTGTTTTATAGTTTTTTACTATTGTCGTTCGTTTTCAACGAAAGAAACGCAAAAGATCGCTGAAACACGATTGTTACGAGAATAGAAAATTTTTTTGAATGAGAGTTACGAGTTTACCCCCGCTGTACCATGTAGCTTGAGAAGCTACTTGAACATCGTTGAAACAAATCTAAGATCAATTATCGCGACAAGACGCCTCCAACTGGTCTAGTCTGTCCACTGTGTATAATAAAACTACTTCCTATTAAATCGTTTTCTCAAGCAAACTGCGAGGAGCTTTTTATGAATTGTTAACGCGTAATGCTCAGATCGTTTCGCTCTCGTCGTCGCGACGAAGAACGACTCTGTCCGCGTCGAAGTAACCGAACATAATAAACTATGTTCTTTTGAAACTGATAGAAATGTCGCCTTTTTTTTACGAGATTCGCTATCACGTTCATTTATTTTTGTTTGGTGTTTCCGAAATATAAATGAATCTCTTTTTCTCCCCATACGATTATTCCAGGTTACTAATATCAAGAGCATAATGTAAAAAGTATTATTATACGTGATCGCGCTTATAGTTTAATGTCAAAAAAAGAATAACTGCTCACCGTGACGCAACCACGAACACGGAAGTCCTTACAATTAGTTTAAAGTTGTAAACGACGAAACAGTGAAATGGCGAAAGTAATGAAAGTTCGTTTCCAACGATTGTGATAGATCAACGGTCAAAGTTTCAAAAGAACAGAGTTGACGGCCGAACGTAACTTTCGTCGCTTTTCGAAGAAGACATGGCGCCCCGATATGATAGTGCAATATATTAAAACGACAGAGAAAGGGAATAGTCGATAAAGCGTAGATAAAGAAAGAACGTAAGAGTGAGAGTGGTCCCGTAAACAATCGTCTAGAACATTACCGCGAAAGGAGATAATCGTTCGTAAGAATGGTGCACCGCACCTTATACGCTTACCTAACGGAAAAGGAGGAAGCGGCAGAGAGAGACAAGTGAGACGCGAAAAGTGAGAGAACGATTGGTCCTACGAGGATTAGATGTAATTTCCACTGTATATGTTACGTTGCCATTAAACTGTCTTTATTTACGTAAAGAGTGAACGACTCTTATTGCGATCCCTCATCGACGATGAATTGTCTAGAAAAGACGAAAATTCGCCTGGCATTCGACGCGTTAATTCTACAACCTGTTGATTTCTAATTTCGTCGTTATGCGTGAGCGGTAGTCAAAGTTGATGTAAACGTCGATGATCGTGTACCTCTACCAGCGTCAATATCGTTGTAGCATTGTATTTTTCATTCGCTTTAATTGTTCGCATCCTCGTCAATTAGCGATTGCTACTCGCGCTCCAATGCATCGGTTTTTCCCATTCTTTCCAGGATTATATTGTAAATTCAAGCTGTACAATTGCGACAAAGTGCTTATTAATTCTTTATTTTTTTTTCTTCTCCCGTCCTTATCGTGGGATCGTTGCAGCGCCGACCTTCCGATATTTTTACGTCGAGACTCACCTCCTACGATAGTTGCGATTCCCAGGAATCGTTCGAAATCTCATAATACCTTCCCTGGACGCCGGTTGGCTCGTGCACGAACGATCGCCGCCGGAAGATTTACGGCCGTTGAAACGGTGAATTAATAGGGAAAAAATATCGCGCCACTGCACCGTTATTAATCATCCCTCTTCGCGCTTCTGTGCGCAAACTCATTCGTATTTATGAGGATGATTGTAATAACAATGATTGCCGATACCGCTAATTGTGACTCGCGGTGAAACTATAGATAAAAATTAACAATGAATCCAAGTTTGCGCGTGAGAAATATAATACCGGCGTTAATAACAACGACCGACGGGCGGCAATGACATTACGGATGACAACTGCTAACACCGATTTACGAATGAGGATAACAATGGGAGGATGCGTTAGATAAAAAGATCCAGAAACGTATCATTGAATGCAATTGCAGAAAATTATGATTATGCTTGCACGAATGTAACGCGATGTTAGTCACCTTGTTTGGATGATTAAATCGCGCAAAAAAGCACAAGAGGATCGCGGGTATGTCGTCGCATCGATATAGCAGTACAAGTCTATTAACGATACGCCGTTAACATAATTGAGAAACAGCGATAATCGCAATAAAACCAGTCTCGTGTTATTTTTTCAGGGAAAGAATCGCTTAACGGATCACCGGAGAGAATACAAACGACTATTATGTAACTGAGAATGATTTAATTGTTCGTTCCGTTGTTCCGGCTACCGAATACTTTGAAACAAAAATAGATCTCGCAAGCACTGAGAAACGTAAATGTAAACATTGCCAAATATTCTAGCATAAATATTTTTTTAACGTGATATAATATACAGACGTCGAATATTTGAATTCATCAGATTAATATTACAATTGCATTAAGAATTCGATTAATATCTCGTAGTCCCTTGTCGAGGGTAACCGATGAATAACAATTTTAAATAATAGCACGAACCAAAATATTAGATTCCTCGTATATAGAGATTTGTCAGTGATTTATGGATAACGTTACGTAATGTTGATTCATATTATCAGTGGATTTAATCAATAATCGATCGGACGAGCCTTCCTCATAACTGTTTGACGGATAAGATCGTTAGAATGCACGAGTGGACTTCCTTGGCAATGGCAATTCTTGGATTGACAATGGATAAAATGGCCTTGGCTTTAACATTAAAGGACCTTCGGTTTCGTCCCGGTCTACGTGTACCTCCTTCCATATCAACAATCGATAGAACTAATACGACAATAAAAATACGCCACAGATAAAAATGTATTATGCATAATACTCGAATTCGATTCGAACATCATCAACGCTACGAGCACACGCGTTCAAATCTAACAATGAGATCGTGCGTATGACAACATATTAGTACATCTTAACAATTAACTTACAATATAATATTTTCTTCTCTCAGACAATTCATTCGAAGATTTACCGTGACCGATTAAGAATTAATGGGAAGTTTCCGTGAACCAAGAGAAAATAGCGTAAACATTTCCCACGTGAGACTGAGTTTTACCTCTGTCTGTGAATAGTTTTAACAAAACGGGAATATAGATTTTTCTAAGCTGAACTATACGGGATGTGCGAGCGCAGGATGGGTATTAACCATTCCGTTTTGTTGATGATAACGGTAGACTGGTGATTCTATTGACGATGTGTTATGTGGTAGGAATTATACATTCGGAGGATCGTAGAAGAAATGCAGAATTCCTTTTGAAATGCGAATTTTTCAATATTGACGTTGCATCTCGCCACCGTAAACGTATCAAGTCTACCACTAATCGCTATCATACATTTGAAATATTTTATCATTAACATTATCTTCTCCCTTGAAAGTTGTGTTAATCCGTATATTTTGTAAACAAAGATTACCGATGGCGAATAATAAAGATACCATTACAGTAAGTTGCAATTCAATTCGTTACCCTTCTCACGAGCCATGATTTACCACAGAAATGAACTACCTTTCCCGGTCACAGAAGGTCGGCAGATCCAATACAACGATGCAGGCTCCCGTCCATGAAATTCTACCATGTGTGACCGCAACGGTGCGAGGGAGGAACAGAGAAGGTCTTACGTGGCGAAAATCTGAGTGCGTGCAAGGTATAGTCGTCCATAGCCGTCACCGGATATAAGCGAGGCCTACCGAAACGCACATGGTGGACATGGTGGAAATATATGTACAATAAAATGGATCGACACGTCTGAATCACTGACTAAAATACTCGACTAAAATCTTGGGGTTCGGAGACCTTTAGTTACTAAATTACTCGCCCTAAATTACTGGCACAGACCGAACCAGGTTCGAGGGACCATTCGTACGATATAGGTCGCGCAACGGTATGATCAAAACTCGAATCATGGTCCGGTCAAATATTGCTCGATGCTTTCTAAATAGAAGTACGCGCTAACGATCACGTTCGTCTCGCGGTCAGGGTATTCCGTGCTTCTATTTGTAATAAAAAGTGTTAACCCATGTTTGAAGGAACGGTGACATGTTGCTTGACTCATAGCGCGGAGTGTCTATAATTCTCCCGAATTGAAAAAGAGGCGTAAGATTAAAGGATAAAAATTTGTAGAGAGATTTTGAAAAATTATATTTATAAACAGAGCGTTTTTAATCGTGTTCGGCGTTACGCGCTATGTTAACGATGGTCCAAACACGAGCGAAGTCTTCGCCTGCCGATATTCCTTGCAAGGGTAATTCCGTTCATCCTTTCGATACGGCTTTATTTTTTGTCACTATGCCTCAGCTGGACGAACAGTCTTGTCGCGAATACGCTATACGCGAATATGATATGTAACGAGAGTTTATCTTCAATTTTTTACAAGTTCTAAAATTTTCCTCCTAGTCTATGCAGTTCTACTGCAATGTGCAGTTCCGTGTCGTGTTGCTATACAGTAAAATGACGGAATTTATACAAAAATCTTTTAATCCAAATTTTGTCATTAAACTTGTTCGAACCCAAAATGTTCTCTTCAGCTGGAGTATTGGTACGAGTGCTGTACAAATATAAAAGCATGATTCCAAGAACAGCCTTTTCATCCAACGACATTGTTAACGAGCCTGCGTCACAGTGCTAGTTCTGCATAGTAAATTGACTTCGAGTCGCGACACGTATATGGACGAATACTTCGTTGCGCTTCAATTTCAATGATAAGCCGCGCGGCCAAAGCCGTGTACGCGTGGTCCCGTCATTACGCAGCGGCTGATTCTGGTCCTCGAAATTCTACGCGGGAGACTTCACGGACAAAATTTCTTCAAAAGGATGAAAAGCTTCTTTCGCAAGCGCTGCATCCCGTATCTCATTCCGAGTTTGCAGAGCGAACAGGATACGCCAGTTTACTATTTATAGTCCTGACGGATCTCGGGCCAGTTTACAATACTCCGCAAAGACCATCATCACGGCGTGTAACGGCCCATTCAGATGTGGTTTTCGTAATAATTGCCTCTGCTGTCCTCGTTGCGCGTGGAGGCATCTTCTTGTCCCGATATAGAGAACTCACGGATAAACGGATAATAATCGCGCCATCTTTCGACCCATTTCTCGAGGTCGCTCCTCACGCGAATATGGGGAAAGAGACGAATCGAGTGACGCTCGTTTGCCGATGATCGATGGCCTCCGATCATCGGTTCGATTTCGAGAAATTGATCAATCGTATTTCTATTATCCGGATGCGAGTGTTTCGCTTCGAGAATCCAGGCACGATGGTAATTGAAATCGATGCGTCGACGGAGACGATCGACTCGAATTTTCAATCGAACGAGAGGATACGAGAGATAAAAAAAAATTAGAAATATGTCGTTCGATGCGTCTAAACGATCGTGCGAAAGAAAGAGAGTTAACGTAGGAAAAAGGGGATGGCCACGCGATACCTAGAATCTAGAGCATCAGCGGTTCACGACGAGGAACGAATTCTGTCGCAACTGCAACGATACGTGGACTTGCAAAACAGTAGTTAGCGCCGTTTTGCAACGGCGTAGGTGCAGGTGCTAAGATCGAGAGATTACTGTACTGACCGATCGTAAACGATTTTGAAAGGATCGTCGACCTTGCGATAAAAACGAAGCGACCGGTCCAGTGCGTGGTCCTCTCCGTGGACATTTTTTTTCATCCTACCGCTCTAATCGGTCGTTCAAACGAATCGACAATTGCAAAAACAAACCGAGCGAGCTTCGGTAATGAGGCTCAAAGGTGTCTTCGCGCAACCTGATAAATTCCTTAATGAGAAATAAAGCGCTTTAAGGTACGGTTTCCGTTACCACGACCAATCGCAGTCGTCGTCGTTGTTGTCTGCTTCTTCTACTCTCGTCCATATTCACTTCTCGCACGTCTCGCGGTTACAATGAATCGTCGACGACTGCGAACGGTCGTGGTAACGAAACCGTACCCTTTAGGGATTTTCGTAAGAAGGAAACGTACGTGCGTATGTACATACGTATATACATACGTGGCGCAGACTTTTGTAATAATGTTGCGGGCAGAGTCGCGCTTATCGAGATGCATAATAAATTCGCACCATTGTCTCGACACAATTGTTTATTGTTCGGACTTGAGATCCTACCGTACGTACATTTCGCACCGGTGATACGAATGACTGTACTGCGTTTTGTACATAATCGGGAGGGAGCTTTTGAGTTTAACGGAACATTTCACTTCGTTTCGAAAGCTCACCACCGCAACTTTGTGTAATTTCCTCGACGATATTGTACGGAGGTAGAACGAAAGTACGATACGCGATCTTTCCTCTATCGCAGAAACCATTTTTAACGTTTCGGGTAAACATTTCGCAAATACCAGCAGCGCGTGTATACGCGTAGGAGACGGATCGCCTCGGCTCGCATTCGTGTTTTCACGAAACTCCGTTCGTTCCTGTCGCGAATGTAATCACGTATGAAAAATAAACGATGCCACCCGAATGACACTTTAGTTTTGTCAATGATCCGAGTCGCTCGGTCGGCCCGAAAGTTGAAGAAACTTTCTCGCACGATACGCGCGGCGACACGCTTATGGTAGTTTATTATCGTCGACGTTCTACGCTCGTCGCCCATTATTTATTCGAAGAAATGGCGTGCATCTTGTAAACGCGTCAAAGCGAGGGCGGGACTGTTCGATTGACTGAATATTTTACGAATTCTCCAGTGTCATGAATATATTTCGAGTGTTCGAATTTTATTATTCCAGTACCGTACGCGTACTGCGTGTATCTGGATATTCAGAATTTAGACAGTAAGAAAAATGAACTTTTTTGTTTATACGCGTTCCATTTCGCGAGCATAGTTCGCAAGATTACCACTAATATCAAAAAAGATTATTTTGCAAAAAAATACATATATTTTTACTCTATTTTTTTTTAATTATCCCGCGTAAAGGTATATACGAATTTATGAGATAATTCCGCCCCCGTGAAAAAATCGACGCTTTAACGATAAGTCCTTTAATTTCATTTTTTGTGAAACCGAATAAAACCACTTCGAGAATTGATCGACGCGACGCGCAGAGAAGATTTAAGCGCCGTAACACAGTGGTTTTCAACCCCATTCACACCTGCGAACAGGTGAAAATAGAAGAAGTATTTCGCGAACATTCGAGGTAGAAGTAAAAACCATTATTTATAGCAGTACATCGGGAGTAACACCTCGTATCTAACCTGACAAAATGAAAATTCAATACTTACGCAAACTTTGAAAAATGTCTAACTCGTGAGCGGACCGTGGTCGGGGCCAACGATTGAAAACCCCTGACGCGCGATAAAGCAGCAGGTTAAAACGAGGGATATCTAATTTATCGCTGCCTCCGAGACGGTCATCGAAGTTATTTAAGCGCGTACGTCAGGATCGCCCGTTAAGAGGCATAAATTTCGACGAAACAAGGACGTACCTTGCACGAAAGGTTTCCTGTCGGCTGGACGCGTACTTAATCTAAATGAAGTACCGGCGACATTTAAAAGCGAAACGACGGGGCAACGAAAACAAATGCTTTCTGGAATCCCGTGACTCCACGCGACCTTAAAGACCCGCCGACATTCACCGGTGTGGATTGAGTCAAACGCGTTAAAGATGTTTTGCCGGCATACGAAACGAATCGCTCGTTAGTTATTCCAGTATCGCGATGTCGTTTCTCGCGACTCGCCTTTCGGGGAATTTTTAAACTGCGCCGGTTAAAAAAAAAAAAAAAAAAAATGGGATTTACGTAATTCGGGTGAGTCCACGTGCGTCCGCGAGCACGATTGAGACTCGATCGATCGTGAAAATAATTTTATTACCGTTTATCGACATTGAATTTGAAGGGCGTTGCGCGACGTATACGTGTACGCGTAAACGCTGCTTGAGATAGAAGTAGGCGCGTGCCGCGTGGAGACACTTTGCTCGGATGACAAAATAATCGGATAGTAGAGCGTTCGGATAATGGAAAATCGGTAACGTAATACGCGGAAAACGCGATAAACGTGGGACGATTTTTAGTTTGCATCACTCGCGAGTCTTCTTACGAAGCCGAGAGACAGAATAGTTTAATTAAATTCGTTTGATTCGTTAATGTATTTTGGATGCTCATTAGTCCAGTCTAATCAGACTAATTAACTAATTAATTAACCGTCACGAACGCGCAACGATCGTTCATTCGAGGCTAATCGCTCCCCGTTGAAAATTCGAACGACCCGCGTCCCTTTCGCAAGTTTAGTTTCAGATAATATACATTTTATGCAAAACAGCGGGTCTATTGACATGCCCATTCCCTGTTTACCAGAACCTTGATCACTTCGAGGTCAACGTCGAGGACCCAAGGTCGCTCATTAACATCCTCATTACCGCGTCCGACAACTTACATAATCCTTTTCAATTCAGAAAACTCATTTGCTTCTACGCCTTAGGAAGTTTGGCTCTCGTTAATATTCCAAATGGTGTCGTTGACGCGCGATCGGGGAATCGACCGCTTCGCCCCGACATTCCAAAGCGATGATTTGGGTACGATTATGGCAATTTTGGTAAAACTTTAGTCTTTCTCAATATCAATAGCGAAAGTAGTGTTCAAACAATTTTCCTCGGATCGCAATTTTTCGAGTTTCTTTTGGCAGTTCTTCTCGAATCAAGGGGAGGAGGCAATATGGAATATGATAGAAATTGTACTCACATACACGGTATAACAGTACGCGAAGTTTGTACCAGGAAGAGTCAATAGAAGCATCGACAACGGTAACTCGAGGGAATTCGCGGCTGCTGGTACCATTGGCAGTGGAGGAATCAGCGACGGGGTCGTCTTCGCCGGAGGCGAAAGCCTCACCACCGACGTCTTTACCGGGTAGCAACTACGGGGCTAATGTTACCCTGGTTGCAAAGCGTCGAGCATCGGCGTCGCGTGTATCGACGAAGGGGCAACTTCGAAAAGAAGCATAAGTATTTTGGTTGTCGGTTTTATCGATAATCGTACGCGCTAGTTAAGTTTACTTTGATAATGATACATTTATTTGTTTATCTGGTAAAATCGTTAGTTAAGTTTGATCTAATGACGAAACATTTATTTACTTATCCGTCTTCGCTGATAATTATTATTATCCGTTGTCTCTAGTATCGATTTAATCAACGCAGCGGTAAAATTCGAATGCTGCAAATTTCAATGCACTCGTATCTTTTAATAATTATCCGTGATTGAACCAAGGTACGAAATTTAATTCAATTTCGATAAAGCAAAGCGTACGCGACGTTTGCCACGCTCGTCACGGGTCAGAGTTTTATTACGCATGCGAAATGCGAACGTCATAACATCCGGTACCACCGTCAGTTTTCCAGGTGAGGTTGAAAGAGGCTGGACCAAACTAGGAGCTGCAGCACGAATGACATTGACTATCCTGTTCCTCCGTCAGCATCTTCGGTCGACACGGTGAAAGTTACCGAGGAGGCGCATCCTCAAGGTCGTAAACGAAGAAGCGGCGAGCAGTAACGTCGTTTCTTTCTGAAATTCGGATGCCATGTCGGGCGACCGAGACCGAAAGTGACCTTCCCCTTTCATTTTCCAAAAGATCACGGCACGATTAGGGGAATTATGGAAATACGGCTGCTCTTTTGAAGCGTCGCGATGCAACAGCTGGTCGAACGCATTCCATTTTGAGACACGATCTTGACCTGATTTGAAATAAAAAATTTTAAGATCGTTAATACCTTCGATCATTTCAATCTATCTTTCATTTTACTTTTTTCGTTTTTAGATAGAACAATGAGTACCTATCGTTCTGGTACGGAACATGCTATGTAAGAAAATATATTTTGAAGTAAATGAAAGTGAGAGTTGTTAACTTGGCGTGGAATGACAAAAATTATTTGTGCGCAGATAATTTTATGATACGCGTTAATATACCTAATCAAAGTCTAATGGGAAAAAAAGATCTGATATCGGTTTTTGAAAATTTGTTTCCCGTCATCCTAAAACGAGTTTCCGTTTACGCTTAAAGTTAATTTATCCCGACTTCTGAATAACGCGGCTTCAATTTGAAATTTTAAAACACACGTTCAAGCTGACTGTGGTATGATGTAGGGAAGATATATGCAAAACTCTTCATGAAATAAGGTGCTTTGCATTCTTAATCCGAAGATTCTAATAGTATGATTTATGATGGAATAAACTATTAGCTGAATGGAAAAGCTGTGAAGGATCTTGTTTCTATTTATCGATAATATCGTACCATTTGCTAATGCTGAATCACGTGGATCGAGTCGACATTCGCAGGCTCGAAATGTCTCCGATCGAATGATTCTAATTTTGTTAACCGAGTTTAGTCACGAGGTTCATGCTCATCGGCGTATGTATGAAAATCTTTCGATAAATTTTGTTTCGAGGAAAGCAAGTTTAGTATTTAACGAAATTATTTGTTCTAAAAGGAAAGAAACGCGAATTAAGCATACGATATTTAAATTACTTCTACATTCGTTCGTACACCATTTTCACAATTTTAGAAATTTTTAATCATCCGCATTTGTCCCTGGTTCGCGTTCGCTTGCATTCGTGAAAGTTTCCAGTTTGAATACTATACTCAACCTTGTAGACGAGATTGCAGCTACGTTTAAAACAAAGAGAATTTGCGCGTGAAACGAAACGAAAAAAGAATTGCACATTTTCCGCCGTCAAGATAAGAGACCGAAAGAAAAGGAAAGTTCCTGAATTATGCGAATACACGGAACTGGTGTCGCGGAACGTTTACTTCGCCGATAAAAATCCCATTCGGAGATAAACACTTTTTTTAAACAATTTTTTTTGTTACCAGCTCAACTATCGATCACCGAGTTGCCACCGATAAACGAATGGAAAACTACGAGCACCTTCGTAAATTCGTTTCGATCAAGTAATAAATACTTTTCAGATCTCGGTTCGAACGGATTAAACACAATATAGATTTTCTATAATATCATGACTTTTAATTTCTGAAATCGTGTCAATGCTGAAAGGTAAATGTTTCCTATAAATTATTGGTTTTGCCATTAATTAATATCATTACTCGCATTAATAAAATTTACCAAGGTTTTACCGAGTTAATTGTACCAGTTTATTAAGTGATGGTTCACGTACGATCTCTAAAGGTCGCAACAATTATACATATCTTCATTTATATATGTATCGTGTGATAAGAGAGGCGATGAAATCTTGCAATTAATAAAGCAGTCACCTGACTTATCGCGAGCTCAGTAACGTAACTCCCATTCGCTACCATTAACCTTTACCGTATACCTCTCATTAATTCTAATAATGAAATTAGTTAAAACGTGCACTATTTTTATCCTGCTATCCTCGAGGATCATAGCTACTTGAAAATCAATTCACTTTTATGTTTAACATCCTCTTAACTCCTTGCGGTAAAATGACGCGACATGTCGTACAATGTTGAGCTGCACTCGTCATGTGACTAAAGTTACAATATCGTATCCCCTTTTATTACGCGTGTAAATATCACAGACCACATTAACAAATATTATTTATTTCTTGGAACGATCTTACAGGTACTCCACCATAGTTGGGGTAGCCCAGGGGTATCAATTAAAAACTGAGAGAATATTATATTATATTATATTATATTGTTATATAATATAATATAATATAATATTATATTATATTTTCATCGTAAATAAATAAGTGTGCGTTTACAAAATTTCAAGAAAATCGGTTAGGTAGAAGTGGGTCGATGATTGACACCAATGTTTTCCCTAGAGAAACGAACAAACAAAACTGGGTAAAAAGAAGACATCTAACCCTTAATTACTGGGACTAATTATGAGTAAGGTCGAGGAAAGAAGCGTCTCGATGGGTCCTTGTAACTCAGGGTGGGATGAGTAACCGCTTGGTGGGGACCATTTCTATATAATCGACGGTGAAGGTGCCCGTCTCTCCATATCCTATCAGTGACCACGTTTCTTTAACCGTCGACCTCTGCGTCCATCTCGTACTTGATATAAAAAAATAAAGAAGCAAGGTGAGTGTCGAAAGAAAAAAGAACTCGCAGTGCGTGCCGCTTCTTGGTGTTTTTTTTCTTCTCGGCGAAGAATTTTTAGTCCTCGCCAAGGAAAGAAAAGAGAATAGAGAAAAAGGCAATTTTAGAGTGCGCGGGATCGGACGAAGAATCGAAATCCCTGATTTTCGTAATTGCTGATCGGAGGATAGAAAATTATAATTTCGTTTCAAGTGTACAAAGTGTTCCGTTACTTACGAGACGTTAATATTTTGTTCGATCATTGACTTTTGAAATCACGTTTCGATCTTAATTTTGACAAGGAAGAATGGTCGTTTCTCGAACAAAAAGATCGGTAGAGTAAATTGCTTCGAGATCGATGTTTACTCGTCTTTTAAGAACCTTTCAAAATTATTTGTGATAAACTTTTGTATCGGGCCGGTCGAAAATTTTTTGTAGAAAATTAAAAATGACTCCTGTTAAATTTCCAATCGATCAAATATTTCACATTTACAGACAAATGCCGGAAAATCAGGCAGATAAAAATTGAGCTTCGAAACGTGAACGTTTCATATGATTCTAGAGATTCTACGAATAGTTGCACCTGTTCATTAACACTAGAACTACCGACAATTAACCTAAACCCATTTCTGCCAGATCCGTCGAAATAATTATTCATAAAATCCGTTATGCAAGAGAAGAACCTTTATTCATATTTTCCAATTTTTATATCGTCAAGAAATACATAATATTATACGTATTTATACCACTTGGAAACACACTTTTTTCATACTTGAAACGGTAAATTTAAACGGAAATTCAAAATCAGTCAAAACGACTGATTTGGTAGCTCCAGCGTTAAACGCGTCGTGCCACTGGACAAACTGTTTTGCCTCGAAACAAAAAGGCGAAAAAGTCGTGACTTATTGCATTGACACTCCTTAAGAGAAACTCTCGTTGACTTAGGGAAACTAAATGTATTCGCGGAGAGAAACGATCTTATCCCTACATCGACTTTACCTCCGAAACTCTCGCTGGCGTTGCTCGCGATATGTCAACGAAAATCGCGTTACAGCGACAGGACGGTATTTCGGAATTTAAAACAGCTTTCGATTCGTTTAACATTTTACGGACGGATAATATTATTCTACCGCGCGTATCGTTAATCGACATTCCATTTTTTTTATATCCGAGGTAATGGAAACGTGATGGCAGATCCATAAAAAAAAGAGTCGTATATATTTAAATACAGAACCAAAAAAAAATATTTTATGCGACTACGTAATGGTCCTTAAAATTTGTATCTACTCTGCTCCGAATTTTTACGCTATTGCAATTAGTAGGGGTAATTTTTTTTTTGAACAGGGTGTTTTTAAAGTGGTATCGCACAGATTACTGACATATTTTGGAATTCAATAAACGTGGGTTCGATTTGCTGGCAATAAACAACAATTAAAAATTTAACGCGATCGAATTTCGGGAAATATCAAGATCGGAAATCCATATCCACCCGAACTTTAAAAAAAATATCTGATCCCTAAGGATATGTGTAAATTTTACGACGCTTATTTGGAAACAACCGATCCTGTAATAAGAGTATCGTACGATTTTTACCGCAACGGAACTTGAAATGAAAACAACAAACCATATTTATTCATTTTCATTTTACTTCCTTGTACCGATACGAACGATAACCCAATTTTCAGATGATCCTGGTGCCGCTGGCCCTGGTGCTCCTGGCAGCGTTCGCGAACGCCGACCCGGCGATCAACGAAGCTCGGCCACATAGCAATCGACCGGGAAGATTCCTCTCCCTGCCAATACCGCAAAAGTGTTCGAATCGTGAGTACATTTTGATCTTGAAATTGACAGCGAAGCTCTACCTGTCCGCCAGGAGCTGTCCGAGTAATCGGTTATCCGAAAGGAATCCTCCTTCAATTAGTTGTCATAATCGACGTTCCACTACCGTGGTAGAAAGTTCGTCGCTTCGCGAAACCGGTAGCGAAATTCAGTGTCAATCGTTCGAGTGTCGAGACACTTTTTAAAATGAAATTACAAGATTCCGCGCAAAGGCGTAATATTTGTTTAGTTAGAAAAAAGTCATAAAAATCTTAGACCGTATTCGGTACATTTTATATTACAGATTCTACAACTTAGAATAAAACGATATAACTGTTACTTTGAACAAATTTTATATACATGTATAGTCGGTAATATAGTGGTTCGTCTAATAGTATGATAAAAGAACAAGTAAACCCACGTATAACGCGGTATTTGTGCGATGTAAAAATCGTAATAACCCTTTATTCTTGACGTAATTATATTCTTTTCATCGCGCGACTTAAAAATCAAATACAAATATATTTCCGTCGGATAAGAAATATATTTTTATCAAAAGCATATCATTTATTCAATATTAAAAATATATCAGATATATAATACAATAGCAAATATTCGCTCCGATAGAACTTTTACAGCAAAACCTTTTTTTCCACGGAACGACTCTCGAACCAGGATTAATAATCGATCGAGCGCCGCGAGCGTCTCACCGGGAAATCCTTTCCTCCTCGTTTTCGTTTGAAAGAGAAGACGCTTTAACGGGACTTAATGCCAGGGCATTTACGTGCTCCCCTCGCGTTACCTTAACGTCGAAAGAAATCGAGGTTGAAGGCGCTGATACGAGCCGAAGAAGGCACTCGTGCAATCTTACGATCGTATATTTTTAAAAGCGGACACGAGCCGCTCGTCGTGGGCTTGCGCAAGCGTGCACCCGGGGTATTCACTTTTGACGATGGTACCGCCTGTCTCGGTTTGTTGTTAACAGGTCGCATGATGCGAGCGTAGCTTCTCATTATTCCCATTCGATGCACTTTCTCACGACTAGAATGTTAAATCGAGAAGCCGGGATCCACTGGCGCAACTCGCGTAATTACGCTCCGATCGCGTCCTTCTTCGTTGGTCAATCTTCAAATTATTAATGCTATTTGTTTCAAGAATCTTAACGTTCGTACTTTTGATCGATAGTACTGTGACTGTGAATATTTATGCAAGATGCATGTTTCCTATATCGATTTTGTGAAATAAATGTGATATTGTACTCGTGCTCTTTTTCAATGCACTTTGTTTACATTATTTTAACGTTCGAACTTGGACCGAGGGTGATAGCCGGTACTGCGGATGTTCGTTTTAATAAACGTAGCTACGTTAATTCTTTGTACGACGACATAAATTATTGTTCGGTGACGCATCGATTAAAAAGAAAACGAGTCAATTATCGACGCTAATAGCCGATGTCCTAACATTGTTATATCGAACAAATGAATTCAATGAGATTTATGTTAACGACGTAACGGTAAGAACGATCTCACTCGAGTGTTACCTTCGTCGATCAACTGCATTATTAATGACTTTTCAAACATCATCATCGGTATCATCGTCATCGCGGATGACTCGAGTAGTTTCGTCATAAATCATCGAGCTCACTGAATATTGATCGCCCTATAAATTCCATACCTATTCCGACACCTCGTTAAACGAGGACTTCGTGGAAATGTCGATTATTTTTGGAATATCAAAAAAAAAATACGATTCGGAGACCGGCTCGTAAATCGTGTTTTTAAATGAGGAATCAAGAAACAAAACCAAGTCCCGATCGGATTGGCCAATAATCTCCTTTCGTGGCACGCAAACAACCGGGAAATAAAATTTTTATCGACCGTCCCACCACCGCGGGAATCAGTGGTTAAAGCAGTCCTTTAAAAGGTAATCATACGAATAGGAGTTAATTAAACCGAAAGTGACATAATGTCTGATACGAAAACACCAGCTGTGGTTTGATTGGAAAACACCTGCCATAACGTACCGTTACGCGAGGCAATCGTAAACTAATGAATATCGATTACGTACGATCGCCGAGTGTTAATCAGACTCGGATGGCATCGAATCGATTGCTTTAGGAATATTATGTTAAATCATTTTAATCTCTCGTTTCCCAAAAATCTTTCGGATAACAATTTCCGTGTTATATAATAATTTGCATTGTTACTATTGTGATAATAATCGTAGAAATGGAAATACGAAAAAAGTTCTTGATCAAAGCACGATAAACTGAGAATGAGAAGGAAGTTCCCAAAAGTGACTGCAACGTTTTGAAATCGATGAATAATCGACAAAAAAAATCGATCGAAGGGGGTAAATCGAATCTGAAAACGGTCGCATTTCCACGGTATTTAATAACGTGAGAGGCACGAACAGGCCGTGGGACTGAATGGCCTCTGCCGCAATGGCGCAACGTAATGATGTTCGGCTACGACCACAATCATCTAACAACCTAATGACTGTATGCTCGCTCTCTTGGAATGCTCGATCCACGATGCGGTTGCATCCGCGAAGTTAGCAACAATGAGAGATTCGAGTCACGCGCTAAATCGTCGAAGTCATTGACGTAAAGACCAATCGAAACCATTGTCTAGAATTTCTTATTTTGCGGTGAAACTCTTTGTTGATTCTATGCCGATGGCGCCAAGCCAGCTGTGGTTCGATCATAAACAAATTTAAGTAGTCATTATTCCTTGACTTCCTAAACTTCAAACATTTCGTTGAAATGACTCGTTACATCTTTTTTTCATTCTCCGAACCAATAAATTTGTGCTTGGAACGTTTTGTTTAAAACATCGAATTTTCTACGTGATTTCAATTTGGGCGATCGTACAAATCATTACACCTCTTTGTCGAGCACCTATAAAACCATGAATTTACATAAATATCCTCTGTCTAACAGTAACGTATAAATAATTCGGCCGATCCGATAAATTATTTCGATGCAATTTTTGCAACGAATCCACGTAACAAAGACGGATAAGGCATATCGCGCGATCGTTCGGTGTCGTTGAACAATGTTTCCCAATCGTCGGAACGACGAGCCGAAAGCGAGAGACGTCAGATGCGCCCGATGGTAGTTTTTAAACAGACTTTAATCGAAATTGCGCAATTCCACCGACGCCGAAGAACTCCTCGACTAACAAATCGCCGTTAAATCCCCTTATGACAGTGCGGCTGACCAATCAGCTGTCGCAATCTTGCTCGTCGTAAGGTTGTCTGACTGACAACTTTACAAAAGGCCGGTGCCCCATCGCCACGAAAATGTCAGGAATTGTTGCGAAACGAAACAACGCCGTCTTCGGCATTATTTCATCGTCCCTCGTTACGTGCGTGTAACGACCGGCCTGCGCGAGACGTGTAAAAACATATTTTCATAACGACTCGAAGAATCGACGTCCGAGACGGATGATCCTCACTTTCTATCGGGAGGGCCCCCGTTTATCATTTTCGGAAGTCCCCCGCACATTTTTTTCTTCTTTCAACGTCGTGGAATTTCGAAAATATAAATGTGCTGAATTTTTGCGATAATTCGATGATTGTCGTTTCGACGAAATTTCTCCGCTCCACCGGCCAATGTTTGATCGGTATTAATTATCCATGAATTTTTCCACCTTTCTTTTTATTATTAATGAAAATTTTGGTACCGCAAAATATCGGGTTTCACGTCAAAGCAAAGAGAATATTTATCCGAACATTAAAATAAAAATTCTATAAATATGATATTAATTACTGAGAATGTACATTATTTATATAATCACAGCTCAGCTGAACGAAGCTAAATAAACATTCCTCCGCTCCACCGGCCGATGTTTGATCGGTAATTAATTATCCACGAATTTTTCCACCTTTCTTTTTATTATTAAACCGCTGTTCAGTTCTACAGTCTCGTAGATTACGAAGGGGCGACGGGCAAAATTGTTTGTCAAAGGGGATCGCTTCAAAGGTGTCGCGCGTGTACGCGTCTTCGGCGAATTCGCTTTCAACTAGTCGCGTGCCTATCCGCGAGTAAGTAGATAAAGCATAAGTGAGAAGAAAAGAAAACCCGTTATCGTCGTCGCGAGACGAGTCGGGACGACCCATTGACTTCGCTCTTCGCGAAAAAGTTTCACCTCCGTCTTGGCTTTCGTTTTCCTTCGGACGTGGTTTTAACCATCGAGTTCTCGTTCGCTGCTTCAAACCCATATGTATATTCACACCTATTTTAATTAAGTTCGGTTGTTACTTCGCGAATTTCATCGGGCGAATTTTTACCTTTGCGCATTTTTACCGGGTCCGATAAAAGCTAACGAAGCTTTCGCGAATCATTTTTATAATAATTCTTGACTTTAATATTCCTCTCGAGATTCTATCGAACGAATATCCACAAAATGTTAATGAAAATTAAGTAGATAATTGAGTAGGTATAATGCAAAATTTTATTTGCAGAGCAGAAGTCAGCGAAGCTTTCGTGAATTATTTTAGAATAATGGAACGAAATTAAAAGTATCCTACTTTGCGATTAAACAATTAATTTCTCATAAATGGAGAGACGCGAATTAATATCGAACGAACCTGACGAGAACAGTTCCACGAGAGACTAGAAACAATTTCTTTTTTTTTCACCTGTACGAGAAACAAAGCTCGATAAGAGGTAATGAATAGTCGTGCCGGAAGCGAATAAGCCTGGTGAAAAATAACAGGCGTTTACCGTCTCTCGATTAATGAAATCTACTTTCACCGCCCTAAATTGACGATTCGTATCGAGAAGGAGACGGCCGAGGAAATTAATTCTGTTTGTTGTCATCGAACGTAGCCTACTTTGGTTAAGTTACAATAAGAAATATTTTGTGCCATCGCTCATAAATATTTAATGAAAATTTTGGTACCGCAAAATATCGGGTTTACGTTAAGGCAAGGAGATTATTTATCCGAACATTAAAATAAAAATTCTATAAATATGACATTAATCATTGAGAACGTACATTATTAATATAATCACAGCTCAGTTGAACGAAGCTCATTTATAAAGCGTAATCCCTGCGATTTTACTTTTCTTACCAAAATCATGAAAATTAAACTACACCAGAAAGTTTGGAAATCCAGAAAACTTCCGACGTCAAAAACAAAAGTTCTCTGTCCCTCGCCGTGGGAAAAAGTCTCTACTCGCGACGACCGCTCCGCAACATTGTCATTAAAAAACCTTTCCTACTTTCCCAGAAACATTAATTTTTTTTCTTTCTCGTAATGTCGTGACAACGGCGAGTACTCATTACGGTGCGATACTTGCGCGGAAAACGAACTCTCCTATCCGTTTCCCTAAAAGTCTTTCCGTCTACGTAATGCCTGTAATACGAACGTAACGCGTGTTTAGAGCTTAATAACGCGCCTACGTAACGTAGGTACAAATTTCATTAGACATTCGAGCATCGTCGGTGTACCACGTTCGTTCCGCGAAACAGAACTGTGCCCATCGGTAATAATTGGGAGTAATTACCTCTTTCCACGGTACACGGTTTTTAATCGCTCTTTACCGAGTTTCACTCCAGAAATGACCACTTTGATACTCGATGTCTCTTCCCATGATTATTAGCAACGCGTGCGTGCACGCGCGTATCCGTCTATCAGTTGCACGCATGGATACTCGGCAAGGGATCATTATCCTCTTTTTTCGCGCCACGCGTATTGCGCGGAGTTATTAAGCCGTCAGCACCGATCGTCCGTACAGGGTTAAATTCAAAGATCGTAAACGACAAATAACAGTGTTGCTTTTCCTTTTGCTCGTGTACAGGGTCCGAAACGATTTCGAAGATAATCGTTTCAGACCGTTGCGTTATACATATCGGTCCTGACTAAAACAGTTATGAGAACCGAAATGATGTTATAACTGTTTACGGATATAACGGTTCTCGCCCGTATCGGTTTTGGTTATGTAGAACCGATGTTATACATATACATAGGTATAGCTCTTTACAACCGATATAAATATCGATATGAATACCAATATTAGTTTTAAAAATGTAATTTGTTGGTTCTGTAACGATTACGGTTGGGTTCGACAAAATTTACACATACAGGATCAATATCTGTATATACAAATAACATTATTTCGGTTCTCGTAACTGTTTCAAGGACCAGAACCGATATCACTGTTTTCGACTCCTGGATCAAATCGAAATAATCGATTGAGCCTATGAACGATTCGTCATAACTCTTTCCAAATCGGAGCGTTTCTGATATCAATCGATTCAATTTATTTCCCGACCCAGATATTAGCGGTTCGAAATCCTCGATTTTACGTGGATGCACTCGACTCGTTAATCATTTCGCCATGGCTACACGTAATACTGATTTAGCGTTCCCGAGTATAATCGGCGCGTGCATCGTAAATTCATTCGGCACGAAAGAAAAACGCGTGCCATTTTTCAACCGGCATGCAGCCGTCGGTGGCTCTGAAATAAGAGGATGCGCGCGTGATTAAAGCGATTATCGTCAGGAGTTCCTTGACACAATCGCGAAACGCGCGAGCGCCTCTAAAGGCGCATAAACGTTTAATGAACGGTGATATAACGATCGTAAATTGCGTGCGGGGGACAGGAGGATCCAGAGGACGAGTCTCTCTCTCTCTCTCTCTCCCTCTTGAGAGGCTTCGTGGGAACGTGGAAAAGAAATCGGGGGAATACCGTGACGATAACATCGCGAAAGCCCCCGTGCATTGAGCGCTACCGTTCATCGGCGATTAAACTGGCGCTGGTTTATCGGATCTCGGGATAATCGTTTGAGAATCGATGTTTTTCGTTTGCACTAAGAATTATGAGATAGAAATGTTTGAAATCCTTACTCTTTACATCTGTATTCTATTGAAATTAGTTATCGTGGAGATTCCGACTGTTATTTATAATAAACTTAAACAAGAATGCGTGTGAATTTCATTAACCGAAACGAACTTCTTCATCCGGGGGTTTGTAATATTGTTTAATAATGGTAAATAATTGTACGCGAATGACTGTGATAATTTACAGAATATAGAATCGTCGTATTTACAATTAGTTGAAACGAGTGAAAAACAATTGCGCGCGAGTGTCCCTTGAGCTATACAGAAATATTAGTTGTTAAGAAAACAAAAATCTATGGATTATCATGATGGATTGAGATCCAGCCGCACAAAAATGTAGCCTTGTATGTAGATTACCTTGCTTCGGGTAATCTCTGCCATCGGCTCGCGATCACGGTAACTAGAAAATTGTTACGAATGTTTCTTCGAGACGTGAGCAGAGTAATAGGAAATCCATTTGAAGCGCGAAAGGAAAGGAAACGCGAATGGTCCGAGGAGGAAATACTTCCTCAAATATTATGAAACGCACAATAGCCGCGATCTTACGCGATATCATAATTGTTCCTGCGTCCATTGTTGCGGGCGTCTATTGTACAACTCTGCAGCAGGAAATTTATCGCGGATGGAATAACGAAACGCGAGTTTGAACCACGCGTTCTATTTTCTCCCGGTGTTTCGAAAATGAACTAGCGCGCAGGTGATATCGGTGCTAATGCATCGGAGAGATCGGGCATTGCTTTATCTCTCTTCGAGTAATCGCGGGAAACGTCCGAGGAACGTTCTATTAATTTTCTAATCGAACCTTACGGTGGGTCTGAAAATGATCTATATTAATTTGAAACATATGTAATCTTGAGATTAATTAGGTAATTTAGGATCATCCTAATAGCTTATCGTATACTTTCGTCGCCCCATCGCGTATTCTACATTTAATTAAATAAAGATAATTAATATATCGCGGTTATTTATGCAAATTCATAATTTCAAAGATCCGTAAAGAAACGGTACTCGAACGTGAAATTTCTCTCGTTAACGAGGGATTTGAAAAACATATTTTCTTATGTTCTACATTTCGCATTATGCGTTTACTTACGTAACTTACCCACGAGTGTATTACATACTTCACGCATATTTAGCGTGCATACGCATCTCACGAAGTCCATTCGAAATCAGTATAGAGAGCATGGATTTCGCATAAACATTCGCGGTTCAATAATTGGATTTAAAACGGCACGACGCGATGGGCCAGTATTTAATTGATAGGTACACAGTACCGAAAAAATTGGAGCGACAAAACTTTTATTCGGAAACGCCAAACCGTCGAGTGGGAAATATGAAATATGAAATGTTCAAGGCTACGGATATTATTTGGTAGCACCGCGACCGCGCGGCTGTAATAACTCTCGCCTCCTTCGAAGTGGAAGCCCCGCTAAATTTATACCAGCAACGGGAATCACGACTTTGTCCTATGTCGTAATCTCTGATAGATGGTTCTTCATCTTCCATCTCGTCCTCTTCTTTGGCAAGGCGTTGAACAACAACGTCGGTGCGAATTCAGGCGGCGACTTTACACTTTGCCAAGGAGATGCATCGAATTTCTTTTTTTCCCCGCTTCGTTACCAGTACGCGTTCGATCAGCGTTTTCGTCTCGTTCGATTCGTAAGAGATTTTCACGAAGATCCATCAATTAGCGATAAACGTCTGACCTTTCCAGCACGGAGATTGAGTTGTTCTCGCATCAATCTCTGACAATTAGGAGGGCCATTATTGCCGATAGTATTGTCGATAATAGCGGTGTTTCGTTTAATTCGTGATTAACAGTAAAAGTACCAAACAAGTCATTTTGACTGGTTTTAAATCGTCATTTTAATTTACCGTTTTTAAGTACGAGAATAAGTGTATTTCAAAGTGGTACAAATGCGTATAATATTAGGTATACATTTCTTCACGATATAAAAATCTAAGAAATATTAATAAACGTTTTTCTTCTCGCGTAACGTATTTTATAAATGACTGGTAGAATCCACGTTTTGAAGTAATAATAAATTATTAAGACTGCTATTAAACACTTACGGAATAACCGAAGAATTTATGTGCGTGACAATGGGTTTCCGGGAAAGGATGAAATTTTAAGTACAGTGACATTCAGCGCCGCATAATGCACTTTTCCGTGAAATGTCAAGAGGAACGAGCAATCTTCCGCCTTTTTGTTTCGCATTTTTCCGCTCGCACGAATTACACGCGATTACTGCTTCGCCTTAAACCGGCGTCACGTTGGCACGCACCGAACACGCGTTTCGTTGTACGGGTAATAAGACGCGTCGTAAGCACGTATCTACGATCGAGTCTCAAATAATAGGTTCTGACATAATCAATTTCAATACCTGATGCTGCGTCCTGTATCCACCTCTATTATACCAGGCAGTTAAATCAATTTCAACGCTAAATCGATCGTCAAATTACATGACGCGCTAAGCGTTGATTAATAACGTAAAACCGCGCGTAATTATAGTATACTCGCAATTTTGCGTGAGTGCCGAATACGCATTGATGTTCTTGAGACTCGATGATAATAAAAATAGTGTATACTCAATTTTAAGGGAATTTCGAATACATTTTGATCTTAATTCAAGTTCCATGATAATGTAAGGTCTAAAACGAATTTCCGTTCAAGATCCACTTTTTGAACTTCTATATTATAAAAATACGAATTTGCAGAAACATCCACGGTAGAATTACTAATATATTAACGTGTCCTATACACGTAGCCCGTATACCCGTAATTTAAAACACGAGACTAATCACCTGTCGTCCACGTCCAAAAAAAAGAATTCGACCGAAGTAAAATAATTTCACGCGAGAAACTGAAAATCGCCGGTAACGCTGTCCAATACGCGCGGTCCTTTCGCAATCGGCGCGTTAGACGCTCATAATGAGGCACGCGTCGTAAATCGTCGACGAGAGAGAAATACCTGCATAAATACCGAGAAAAAGTGTAAGACCGTTGACATTTAAGCGAACGATAATGACTCGCCTCCGATTACAAATCCTCCTCGAAGATGCACACGCACGAGATAATTGTACCGCGGACGGAACTTTCGTTTTTTCGACTGACGCGCAAAGGAGACGAGCGCTCGTTCGGCTAAGAAATGTCAGGTGTCGATGGAAAAGGGCGATACTTTTAACGTGTCTCCGATTTCTTTTCTCCCGTAATCACCCCAATTCGCGGAACGTGTTCGTCGACGTGAAAACGTTTAACGGAGGCTTGTTGAAAAAGAGACGATTATGAATTAGATTTAATTTAACTCAAATGATAGAAGTCAATTTTCCTTCCAGCTTGCGAACGGTTTCGGATTTATAACTATGCGTTGAATTGTTTTTGAATTTACGACGCTAATGGTTCTTAGATTTACGACTCTGTCTAATCATTCTCGGAATTACAGCTTTGCATAATCGTCGAACAATGTAAATGATTTTAACGCAAGAAATGAATCCAATGTCCGTAGATTCGTTCGAACGAAACGTTTCACACGGAGGAACTCGCGGAGTCCTCGCAAGTTTACGTACAAAAAGAATTTGAGACAAAGTTATGACGATCGTTGATCTCGTTCGCAGGGCCAAAGGAATTCAACTTCAGGGGCCACAATTACTTCTACAGCGGACACGTTCCGGCTCACGCTAACCAGAGGGTCGATTGGTTGGATGCCAGGAACATCTGCAGGGAATACTGCATGGATCTGATCTCCATCGAAACTCAAGAGGAGAACAATCTGGTCTTCAAGCTCATTCAGCAAAGTAAGCCAAACTCGCGAGAGTTTTTTTTATCTGTAATCCTGTAAATTTTCCTGTTAAATTTGAGCTTACGGTTAAAGCGACGGACGACTGACGTGCGCCCATATTTCAATTGAAAGTACATTGATCAACGTGTGTCTATCAGCTGTTGTTTTCATTGCTACAGCGAGCAACTAACTGCTTTTACGTGGTCGTACAAATGAGATGCAAATTTGATTCGATCGTCTTATTTTTTATTATTTTCTTCGCAAGCTAAGATCGATACGTCCCGTCGCTTATCGCGAGACCAGCTGGACGAACAGAATTCGTCGTTCCTTTTCTTTATTCATGAAGAGAAACGAGGGCGTCCTACTTTGTTGATCGGATGATCTCGCAATTGCAAGAATAAGAATGATTCATTGTCGAGCGATGCATACACGCGTTTCGCGTGATCACAAAACGCTTTTACCTTCGGTTTCGTGCGATTAGAATATATCTGACCGCATCGCAATTACCCCGTCTTTCCTCTTCTTCTTTCCTCTTTTCTTCATTGGCACGCGCTACATCACTTTCGTTTCGTAATGTTCGTTCTAATCCTTTCACGCTGTATTGTCGCACGGAAACAATACAAAGTTCAAATAGTTGCCGCGCCTCTCGTGTTACGTTTGTAGATATGGTTAGTAAGGAACATGATTTCGTAGACTTCTTTTCGGGGATGAAAATTGGGGAAGGTCAAATTGCTCGAAACTGTAATTACAATTCAATAACGAAGATTTGAGAGACGATCCGCTCGAGTCGTCAATTAAATTAATTGACGTTATATAATCGAAACGAGCAAGTCGATAATTATGACGTATCTTGGGAATTTATTGTTACTCAACGATAAAATCGTGAGGCAAGAAATTTGTATTCCCGTTAAGAAGACGGAGAAGGGGGAGATTTATTCATCCCTTCGATAAATAGACGTGACACAATGGCCTTAGAAAGTTTTGCAGCGATCGAGAGATTCGTGAACGATTTATTACACAGCGTAACTTTCATCCTCGGCGCACTCAGAAATTTCGAAACAACTCGACGCGGCGCTTCGACTTTAATTTAAATGATTAACGGCTACGTTATCTTCGTTATTTCTCGATCGCGGTGGTTCTTCGCCACCTGCGAATAGACGGACATTTTACTCGTTAGCGGGTACACGGTGTTTTTGACAAATTCGATTCACGATCGGATAACGTGTAGGGAATGATTTTGTAATCACAAATGCAAATTTAATACTTAAAATATTTAAAAATTGCGC
Source organism: Pemphredon lugubris (assembly GCA_933228935.1). Lineage (NCBI taxonomy): Eukaryota > Metazoa > Arthropoda > Insecta > Hymenoptera > Crabronidae > Pemphredon > Pemphredon lugubris. The sequence goes on along the minus strand of OW121817.1, from coordinate 21,233,398 downwards.
GAAGAAAAGTTTTATTTGGAATGTAATGTTCATTTTCCGCAGTGGTGCTGATGTAGTAAAATTAAGATTTAAGATCCATAAACGGTGCTCTCTAGCACTTAAGACATGCTAACTTAATCACGGTCATTGTGTATCACGAATTTCGTAAAGCCAGATAAAATTGATACCCCTAATCGAGAATCTCGGAAATGTCGAAGTTAGCGAGTGTAGCGACACGATCTTCAAGGTAAGGCGGAGGATCTTTAAGTAGGTTGAGGCTAGGGAATCTCTTCTTTTTATATACATATAGTTGCATCACGGAGCGCATCAATCTTTCAGCGCGTATACCTGAGCAAAAAAAAGTTAGAGATTATAAATATAAACTTGCTTTAAACTGGGAAGCAATTCTGTTCGCTTTTGAAGTTACACCTGTAGATTCAAATATTAATCAACGCCAAATTTTCTACCCGAATGAAAACACAGGAAAGCGTATAACTTTCAAATAAGATATATTACGAACGTTATATCACCACTGTTGACAATAGCAAGGATTATCCAAGTACTTTCTTAATACTGAACGCTCTTTTTCCTACAGACGACGTACCTTACATCTGGACATCCGGACGTCTCTGCGACTTCAAGGGATGCGAGAACCGACGCGATCTCGAGCCAAAATCGATCTACGGTTGGTTCTGGTCGGCGAACAGGAAGAAGATGTCACCAACTCATCAGATCCCCGAAGGCTGGGGTTTCAACCCTTGGTCCCAGACCGGGCACAAGAAGGTCCGACAGCCGGACAACGCTGAATTCGACATAAACGGCACCAACGAGTCCTGCTTGTCCGTCTTGAACAACGTTTACAAGGACGGGATCAGCTGGCACGACGTGGCCTGTTATCACCAGAAGCCCTTCGTGTGCGAGGACTCCGAGGAGTTACTGAGCTACATAGCCAACACCAATCCTGGCCTTCGCCTTTAAAGGGCTTAACGTGGAGGACGAACCATCCGCGTCATCAGCACTCCATTCCCTGTAATTCCGCTGCAGCCTTTGCGAGACGCGTATCGAGGGTAATTCAAGACGCGTGAAAACGTAGTCGCATTTTTTTCAATTCTTTTAACGCGATATTTATTGGAAAGGAATCGATACCTTCGCAGATCCGTTCGACTCGATTGAATTGTCGACTTTTGAAAATCAACGATAACGTTCCACTTGTCGATTTATGGGAAGCTTATTTCGCATTTAATTGTTCGGAATTTTTACGATATACGAAAGGTGTTAATTATTAATCGAACGTGTCTCGTCGCTGCGACCGCCCCTCCCCCCTCCCCCCTGCACTCATCGTTCGGAGAAATTCAATAATACTTTTATACTTCATTTAATTTGTAATTACAGTATCCGCTAAAGTCGTAATTAATTGCGTAAAAACATATTTATTGATAGACATCTGGCTGACAGTCTCTGTACATTTATGAATAAACTTTAATCGTAGGTGTTTAAAAAAAGCTTTCGTTGTTTATCAAATGTTCTGCCGTGAGTTATCGGACCTTGTTTGTCAGATCACGCTAATCGTCTTGCGTGCTCGTACCTGGTTTAGGTTCGAATCCTTTTTCTTCGCTCTCCTCCGCCCCGGAGGCCACGGATTCGGCCTTTTTATGCCGTTTACTTTTTAGGCTGCTTTTCTTAAACTTATAACCGCGTTTTCGTTTACGTGGCATGGAAGTAGGATCTGTAAGTGAAAAGTATTCATATTTTCGTTAACCACTTCGACATTTCAGCGTTTCTTCAAACTCATTCCTGAACACGAAATATTCCTTCAGGATGCATGTGATACGTGTTTATCGATCATTAATTTACAGACAAATTAGAAATGGAATGTTTGGAAATTGATTTCTATGATTAATACGTACGATCTTCGGGTATATTCATTTGTTTTCGCAAGACGGCACGGACTTGTTTATTAATTATTTCCCTGCACTGTACGTCAAAACCACCTGGTAACCATCCCCGTTTCTCGTGACATTTTGTGCCCGGTAAAGGATCCGGTAGTTTTGCCATCATCTCTTGTATCTCGTCTACAAGAACGTCGCAATACTAGCAAGAATCAAAAGATTAATTTTTTACAATCTGTCCAACGATCCGAGGTTTAACTTTTCAGGGCCTGACATTCGAATTTCGAATTAAACATCCAAATGTATCGATACCTGATAAAACATTTGCCTCGAAGGAGGCACCATGCCTTCGCGATAAATATAGACGTTCTCATTTAAATCTTGTTCCTTCTTTTGACTTTGACTCTGGCTCAGAGCTGCGCTCAGTATTGTTGTCTTCTCCTTGGAAGTTGGCGCTGATTTGTACGGCAACGTGTACTCCGAGTAATTCCGTTTACATTTCACGGTGGAACCCAGGCCATCTGTGTATCGTGATCAACAATGATAATGTCCGACTTAAACCACTAAGGCGTACGTTTTCGTAAAAACGAGAGAACTCACGCATCGATTTCAGTCTGTAATCCAAAGTCTGATATATCATCGCGGAACTGTCTTTTCGTGGATCGTAGCCCAGTTTCACCCACATAATTTTCCACGGACCGTTCACGAAGTAATATGCGACCGATGGTAACAGAATTTTCAATCGATCATTGGAGAATCTGGTTTTGTAAACTATCGCGTTCTTCGACCAGATCGGACGTTCGTCGAAAATGTCACGCATTTGCTGGAAGTGCGTGTTCAACACGAACTTCACCTGCATCGCGGTTTCTATTCCCGCCGGTGGTTTGGTAGGTACCTCCGGCGTAGAGAAATAAATAAAGTTCGTGAAGCCCACTTTGCGCTTCTTATTTTTTCCTATTACATTCTCCGGGAAAGTATCCACTTCGGTTTTCGGCACGTATTGCTGCATGGTGTCCATTCTACTAAATGCAGCCGGTGGCAGGAAATAAGGCACGTCGTTCTTCAACCATGAAAATTGTTGTATACTAATCGGATAGATCTTATCGTAGATGCATTCGAGAGTATCAGGGTTTGTCTTGCATCGACTCATCGGTAAGTACTGGAAGTCGCAGAGGTCTGAAATGTGTCATTTCATGAAAGCGTAATGTTATCGATTGAATAATAATCTGCCTGCTACCGTGAATTTTATTAAACTCAAAAGTACAGTTTGTATATAGATGAAAGTTAGAAGTGTTTTGAAATTTCGTATGAAGCGTACTTTGAAATCTGAACTCTGTATCGACTTGTCCCAGAATTTTTAATTTCGGTAATTCGTAATCTGCGTCGTGTGACAGGTCCTCATATTTCGTGGGATCGAAAGTCGGGCGTATATTCTTTCCGTTATTTGGCGCGTCTTTGTCATTATTTGCCGACGAATCCTGAGAATCCTTAACAATCTCAGAGGACAGATTTGCGCACGAAGGCTTTGCAGAGTCGGTTTCTATAGTGCTTACGCTACAACTTTCTACTTTATTAACTAAATCCGTCATTACATGTTCCTCTTGGCTCTGGTGTTTCTCGATATCTTTCCGATGCTCTATCTTTTCCGACTCCGCCAAGCAAGCCTTATCTACGCTATTTGAATTTAAATTTCTGTCACTGTCGGATGGCTTTCCCAATTTCGTTGCCTCCTCTTCTTGTGCCCTTTTTACTCTAGACTTTTTAACTCTGACTCTAAGTAAAAATCCATTGTTACTGTGTCTGTCCCCACAGGCTGGTTTGCAGTAAGCGTCGTCTGGTCTAAACCTGAGTTCTATACGCCTATTTGGAGTGTTCACTGCCTATCGACACAAACCATGAATATAATTATCGCTATTTGGTCATTGTCACGTTTCAACAGTAAAATACAATACCGTGGAAATGCTGCCCATGCCACCCATGGTCTCTATCGCTTTGTCCGGATTAACTACGTTGCCCGGATATTTGATGCAGGTGAACTTTCTATCGAACCTGTGTCCGCCGGAAAGCACCGGACCAATATATGTGCTTTCCCGTTCCTCGTCTACATTTTCGTTATTGCCATCCTGAGCCTGCACAAAAATTATAATACTTATAATAATCCAATCTTTGACATTCAGAGCTTTCTACATTTTTAAGCAGTATTTTGTAAGAGCGAAACAATAAACTTTCAATAGCATTGGATCCTAATCTTACTTTGTCATCTACAGGAGTCCCAGGTACATCACAAGAGTCATCGCTGTCAACCTCGGCATGATAATCGTCAATGTTGAAATCCTCGTCCTTTTCATCCTGTTTTTCGGAGATTTCGTCACTGAAGTCACTCGACTCGCTCATGTCACTTGTTTTTATTAATCCTTTACTACTGGGTGCACCTTCAAAATTTACATTCTATGTATACAACGCTATAAAATCTACAAATTGCATCAGTATATTGTCAATATTTTACATTATCTCTACATTATGACTAGCTTAACAAATCCCTAACGTTATGTCAAATTTGTTTGGAGTACCTCTCGGATTTTGAGACTAGTCTCAGCCAAATATGGAGTATTTATATTGTCGTGTCGGAACGTGATTAAAATTCACATGTTTTTTTTTAATGATCTATAACACTATTGCCCGCAGACAACGCGAAATAATCGCCTCTCGAAATATTGAATTACGCGATCCGTCAGCTTTAAGGTTAACTTCACCTCACGCATGACTTTTTTGAGGTTAGAGTGCTTCTCAACGAAAACACAAATTGTAAATACCTGCATTCGCGTTGCCTACCATTCAGGCTCTTTGAATTTCGCAAACCTGATCCAACGCAGTATATACAATAATACAATTGTGTAACGCGCTAAGAAAGAATACTACAATCAAAGTATTTCATCATTGGAATTTTTAAGTATTAATAATTGCAAAGAAAGTTCAATATCACTGCTCAATTATATACTAGCCAATTTTTTGAATGAGAAAAATGTAATGAATCCATGTAAACATTTAAATGCTATGTACATTATTCTATCATATAACCCACAGTGAGAGTATTCAAATATTTCAAAATTATAAAATTTGGCGAATTATAACGCGATACGAACATAGAAACATTCTTGTTTATAATGGATCACGATCACGACAAACGTACCGATCGCGCGATTTTAATTGTGCGATCGACGAGACGACGCCCAGCGTCGAGCGCGTTTACATTGACTGAATCAAAACATTCTCGTTTCAATGTCAAGGATACGTGTACCGATCCTGACGACATTCGAAACGCGATTTCGATTTCAATGATAAAGCGGATCGTACGGTTTCAATTGTGTGACGCCAGGGCGACGTCCGGCGTCGAACGCATAGACGGCGATAATTCCGCGATAATAGCACGATAACGGGCTTCATTGTCCCATGGAATCTGGGCAGAACAGTGCGACGACGACGACGACGAGGACGACGACGACGGCGTCCGGCGTCGCCGCGACGGACGAAAGATCGAAAAACTCCTCGCCTCTGTACCGACGTAACATGACGCCGGATAAACGTAGCTCCAGCTCGATTAATTGTCGAATCTGTCACGAAGGTAGATTCATTGTTATCACGAATCAATTTTCAGTGGTTTTGCGTTTATCATTGTTTACGGAATTCAATGAAACACGTGCGATCGTGCCGTCGTCAGTTTTTCCGTCAGTCGGATAACAGTGATCGGGATTTGAATACATTTTTTTTTAGACGCGTCTCGCGATCGATGCATCGATCTAGCATTGCGAACAAGATCGTTCGAGATCATTTTTTGAAATAAATTTAGAAGGACGCGTTGATGAAAGATGTGCGAGTGTAAAAAGTGATAAATTTAGGAGCGTGATGCGTTTAAACGGGAATCGACGTCTCGGGGCGTCAATGTTGTTTTATAATTGTCGTACTTTGTTTACAGTGATAATATTCTTTTATGTTTTCAAACAAATTTACCTCCCACCCTGCTTATTTATTTTCACGATGGCTTAACGAGTTTGCGCGGTATAATTGCACCGTGGATGTTTACGCTATACCGATTTTGAACTGATATATCGCGACAAATACGCTAGGTATGCGTGAAATATATAATACACAAGTCTACGCGTGATTTAGGTGTAGTATACATATATTAAGTACGTATACTGCAAAGTATTCAATATAAAAAGAAACACGTATTAAAAATCTTTTAATAACAAAAGAAATTTTCAATCAAGATCCACTTTTTTAAGGATCACCCGCGAAAATGTACAATTGCATAAACCTCCCCAGTTTACAGATATCCTTCAGATTTTCCAAACGTACGTCAATCCTTTCCGTTCCTTATGTGCATTTTCGATTTACCAACGACGAAACATTGACGATGATATATCTGTCAGTGCAATCTTAATAATTACAACGATCACGTGGTACTAAGATCGATGTCGCGGATAAAGTGAAAGCGTTCTTGAAAAACCAATTACTCTTGTTCGATGACTAATGGGACATCGCGATAATAGCTGTCTAACGTATTACGAAATTGTCGAAAGTACATCGACCTCGGATTTCCTCTTTGTAACGTTACATATCGTTAATGTACGTACGCGCATGATATCGCGAAAAGCCCCCTGACGTTCCGGACTATACTCACCGATGAAATTGATAAGAAACTATGAATCAGTGCGCGAGAGTGTAATGCGCAGGTGTTGTAAACTTTATATACGGTATAACTTGCATTATTCGAATTAATAGATAGAGGCGATCCGTTTGGATAATAAAAAAATTGGAAATTTTTAAGTAGTGAACTCTTGAACTTACTGTTTAAACATTGCACGGTTGGAAATGCAATATTTTACTAGAAAATACAGCGTTCGGATAACAGGAGATTTACTGTTTACTCTTCATTTTCCAAACGGTGGATCGCAAAGTTAATATTAATTCGAATCAATTCCCTTGGTTTTACGACAACGTTGTTTTTAAATAAATCCCGAGACAAAGTATTTTAATAGATAATAATGACGACCAAGGTCGATTCTTATCTACGTCGGCTGTACGCCAGACGAACTTCCACGAGATTAAAATAACATCTATTTTTAATATTCGGGCGCTCGATCGTGTCGTGTGTCCGTCCAGATTTCTATCGATTGTCCGTTGAATTGCAAAATAATCACGGACATGGTAATTGGAGTTTTTAAGTGAACGGAGGTAGATAATGTGCTTTTTTCACGAAGAAAACAATTACTGCACAGATCGATCGATATAACGGTGAATCAGTAGTTTTAACCCTTTGTCAGGGGGTAGCCACAAACGACAATTGATCTACCTCCACCCCAACATTAACGCGAAACACTGTACGCCCGCAATAATATCTGAGAATGCATTTCTATTAAAAAAAATCTATATTTTTGAGGAAGGTCGTGGTTGAGGTCCATTATTTAAAGTCGGTATAATTTAAATAATTCAACAAATTTCAATAATACCAATAAGCAATGGGATTGACGTCGAAAAATTAAAATTTCTCTAAGCAGATTTCTAAACATTTTCATTTTTCACCTTCATTCCTATCGGTTAATTATACTGACTGTTGAAAACATTGTACAATGCGACGATTGGAAATAGATCGCAATCGAAATGAATTATTATTGCCATTTGAAATTTTGCAGGCTTGGCAATGACTAAACCTTTTTTTGATAGATGGAAACATGGAAGAATTAATAGATCCTTGCGAGTGCTCAGGTACTTTGGGCTTAATACACGCGAGTTGCTTGGAAAAATGGTTATCCACGTCGAACACGGATCGTTGTGAGATTTGTAAACACATGTTTGTGATACAAAGGAAAAACAAACCTCTGTCGCAGGTAACTGAAACAAGCTTTAAATAATATGTTTATACGTTATTACTATTTACATCGTATCCGCTGGATTACTATTGTCATTTACTGTTATTGTTAGCGTAAACGATTACGTGAAATTTCAGACATATCAAATATATCGCGCACCGATTATCAGTACCAGGATTTTATTACAAGGGGTCGGGGAGTTTCATTGGGGGTAATAATTACATAAACATAATTATAAAAACGCAGTATAGTCTATCGTATGGTTCATACGAATCTCTGAAAATATTGCAATTTGTTGTTCCCTCTAAAAACCGTGGAAATATTACAGTCTTTTTGGCAGTGGTGGGCAACGAAAAACATCCATGGACCGGAAGGGATTGCCGGCGATGTGGTGTGTTTGATAGTATTGACGCCACTTTGCATCGCTGCAACGTATCTGTGTGCCGTTGGCGCATTCGCTTACATGAAGCTCGGTTTTTGGGAAGGCACCGGTTTGGCTGTTCTTTGCGTCATGCTGGTGATCACTTATTGTTTGTGGCTTGTCGTCACCATTAGGTATCATATTTCTTTGAAGTAACAAAACTGTAAACCCTGATTTTTCTTCTATCAAAATATCTCATATTAATTGATAAATCATTCCTGAGTTGAGTAAGATTGTAAATTTGACATGCTTCGAACTTTTTCTCTAAAGTGCTTTTCGAATCTATCTATCTATATTCGAATCTATAAAGTGAAAATTGTACAGTTATGCAAACTTGCAAGTTTTATAACTTGCCTCCCAATTCGGCAGAAATTTTATGTTACATTTACATTCGGTGTGATGCAAAAATAATATTTCAAGATTATTTTTAATCCCGCGCATTCTAGGTTTCATTATAAATCCTGGCAGCAGTGGTGCAGGAGAAATCAGGACGTCAAGTTGGTGATAAAGCACAAATCCGAAGTAATACCTGGCAATGGACAACCGGTCAAGAATTACTGGATCGTTGATCAAGATAATAACAACAATAGCACCGATCATGGCAATCGATTTGCAGCTTGGTTTCTAGCGTCGTTTAGAAACAGCGAGAATCCAGTTTACACTCACCAACAACAAGCGACAGCCGTGTAAATTCTCAATACAGCCTCTACCCTAAAGGTCGCTGAACGTTCATTGAATACACGGAAAAAATGTATTGAAATCATGAACGATTTCAAAGAATATCGTTACGCGCGAAGAATGTGTCGAGCGTTGAGTTGAAGTTAATTTTAAACTTTTACGAACAATTATCGAAACGAAGCGGGACGCGGTACGAAACGTCTCAAAGCTGTTGACTAATATTAATTACGCTTAGAGAATATTCCTTTCGGGAATAATTATACTATTCAGTATTTTGTTCAGAAGAAGGGATGTGGCGCCGTTAAAATTTTGTTCAACTCAGCTCTGCGTTTAAGTGATGGATGCGTTCTCGTAAGAGCTGTGATTTACATGTTGCAATACCGTATTTTTACGATTACAATTTGATTTTTGGAAATATTTAGAAATTCGGGAACGTTGTGATTTAAGATACTCCCGCGTTGAGTCATTATAGGGAACGTTAATGGTAAAGATTATATTAACAATGTACTAAAGATACGCGAACAATATGCAATCTGTCGAATAATTTAAATACAGCAGAAACTTTTTTCGATCCTGCGTCGAATCGGAGCCAACGCGGTATTAATTACAGCAATGTCGGCGAATTAATTTGGAACGATTAATGTGAAATTGTTAAACCGATCGAATAAGACGATGTTTCTATTGTTTGACAGATTCTAATTGTTCGTCCGCGAGTATTCTAAGATTCATGAGTACCTGAATGAGTTGTCGGATAAGATCGAGTCTTTGAATAATTTTAAATTAAGGTGTAACGTAGTTAACAACAATGTAAAACCTGTATTCGCGCAGCATTTACAAGACAGAAATCAGAGTTGAAATTGTCCAATCAATCTCGACAACTGTAAAAGTTAATGATGTCAGAGCGATAATTAATCTAAGGTTTTAACATTGTAAAATCACGTAGAAATACTTTCGTACTTTTATATCTGCTTTCGCAGAAAGCAAGCTCGCTTCAAGTTTGTCGCGAAATACAATTTTTGATGTCATAAAGCGTTATGCTCGTCGAAATGTTTTCAATTGCAGGGCTCGTATTAATAGATTAATAGATATTTAAAATTGTACTTCTAACAATAAGATAGTGTCTTTCGTCGCGCGTTTTGTGAGCATCGAGTGTATGTGTAATTTATACTTTTTTTTACGAATGTACGATGTGGAAGATCATGAGTTTAAATGAGATTAATTTCCTGTGAAACGTTCCATCGAATTTGATTGGAGCGTGTTAATTCAATATGGTTGTAACAAACGTAACACCTTTGAGATTCAATCGCGAAATTGAAAGTAAATCAATTGAATATTTTGATACCCCAACCCCGGTGACTTGAAATCGATCGATCATAACGATACGATGTTTTTGATTATACACGGAACCGCCCGCTTAGTCTGGAACAGTCTGAAACTATAAAACAGACATGAAAGGTGGATTCATTCAGATTCATTGAATTCAAATTCGGATATTACTCGGCAATTCACTAGAGGCGCTGAGGAACGAAGGACACATTTCGTATTTTGTAGTATGGGGGCTTCCGCTCTATCTAATATTCGGTGATTTCAAGTTTTTGAAGCTTTGTGTTGAGAAGCTAAACTGCTAAACGACACTCGTTGTTTTTATTTGTCTCGAACGATTTATTTTAGTTCTGAACACGGTCCACCGTGTGACGTTTATTTAGATTTTGGATTACGCGAATACGTAATTTTCCAGGTGAGTCGTTGCATTAAACATTATATCGTGACTATCAACATTCATAACTTACAGATGTTAGAGTTCTCGAAAACATGACAAAAACAAATCAAACGTACTCTGGTTAAAGAAATTACGGAGTTATGGACCAAACGGATTTGAGTTCTTCTCGATGAAATACGGTTTCGATGAAAAAGCATTTTGCATAAAGAATTTTAAAAAGCTGGAAAATATATCGTGACAACAGAATGAATATAAGTATAATCGTTGGCATATGTAACAATGAGTGTTATCGTGTTGTAGGTGCAGGACCACACAATATTAAGCAAATATAATGCAATCCTCGTTAGCTGCAACTCCTCGAAAATTACCAGTATTTGTCTTTCCCCAAAGTATTACATTCTTTTTAGATGATCAGTCGACACACAAACAGGTTTTGACTCTGTATAACCCATATGATTTTCCAGTCAAATTCAAAGGTACATTTCATATCATTACAAAGCACAATCTTATTAAGAAGAAACTCTGATTTAATGGAAATATATTTCAGTATTGTGTACTACGCCGAATAAATATAAAGTTGTTGATCCGGAAGGAACAATAAAATCAAGATGTTGCGTAGATATTGTTGTACGACATATATCCCTTGTGTTGACCAATTGCAATATTGTGGACAAATTCAGAATACAAATGCAAGAACATCCAACTAAGCAAGTAATAATAATATATGATTTCTAATGAATATAACAAAATACGTATAAATATGGTTGTAAGTTTGGATCATTTAATTTAAAAATACATAAAATATCTTAGGCTATAGGCAAACGAGATGTTGAAGCTAGATTACTGTCTGGGACAAAAGATACTGCTGGGAGATCTACTCCGGATCCTGAGCTTTTTCAGCAGCTTCCTATAAATGAAAGTAGGCAGCAACAATCGTATGCGCTTGTGGCTCAAAATAAAGGAACTGACAGTAAGTCAAACTTTTGTTCAATAATATCAACAAAGAATTTTTTTCTTTTGCAGTGGAATTCCATTAAAATGTTTCTGTTGCGTAGCGCTTAGAATAGTGGGAAGTAAATTAGTCTGGATATATTCTCATGTCAAAATCATGATTTATAATTACAGAATCTGCGTCCAAGACATTCACAAAATCATCAAAGTTGCAATATGATTTATTTAACAGAGATAATCGAAACAAAAGTACAAACATGTTTTTAGCTTCAGATATGAAAAGTGCCAATTATATCATTATGGACAAAGGTTAATATGTTAGTATTCGAGATTAGATCTTGGGTTCATATATCTCTGTAATTAGTAAAAACTTTTTGTATATTTTTGCTTTATAAAGTAGCATCTTACGTAAATAAACTATCGCAGAAACTTTATAGGATTATGGTAGAATGTATGTGCCTTTCATTTCTCTTCTTGCTGAGAGTTATGTAACGCAGCTTTCATATGACTAAAATTAAAATCAATATTTAACACTTTGTAGATATCTTTTACTTTACTAAATTACAAATACACATAAAATAAGTAATCTGGATTTCTTGAAAGCATAAGAAAATGTGTAATTGTATTTTAGTACATTTCGTGACAATTTGATGTGTGGAAAACTTATATCTACATTCAATGATTTTTCAGGAGGGACAAATTATGTAGCACTCGTTGCTGGAATCATTTGTATAGCTGGATTACTTTTACCCACAGAGGGGGAACAGAATAATAGAGTGTCTAATTATCTTCATCTCTCAATAAACTTTAAATTAATATTTTCCTTCGTATTAGGTAATTATATTTTTGTAACAAACACTACATTAAATAAGGAGATGCATATGATCTTCCCATTTATTACAGGTATGGTCACAATCATTATTTTGAGGCTGTAATTTTTTGGCTTTTTAAATGTGATGGAAACTTTATACATTAGCGTGAATCATGAGACGAAAGCACAATTAACATAAGGCTTCTTGGCATTAAGCCTTTCCTTTACTCTATATCTGACTCTAGTCTATAAACAAATAAGCTCCCAGATTATATTGTGAATAATCTTAATATTTATTTACATATGCGAAAGCTCTTATTCTTTTAATATATACATATGCCAAGTTTATTCACGTTCGTGCTTCATTGCCTTATGTATGCATATGAGGAAAATTTGTATATATATATATACACATACATTGAACCTCGAACAAAACTATTGTCTTTTTATACACTTCAAATTTAAATACAACACGATAAAGATGTTTATATTAAAATTAACAATTTGTTTTACTTAAAAAACTTTATGTATATAGAAGTAGCGTGTATAAACTATTTTATTGATAATTACTTATACATTCGAAAGAAACATGATCTCATGTACAGATGTATAAATGTCTTCTTATGTAGAGTGGGTTTGAGTTTTAAATATCTATTAATAAAAAGATTTGAAATATAAAAGAACGCATATTCTTGGACTCACAATATTAGGCATGTACAAACTGAAATTTTTGCAATATAATGCACAAAGATAAATTAATTCGGGCTAAAAAATAATTGTGGCAAAAATGAAAAAAGACGGATGTTTGGGAAATAAGAGTACCAATGTTGTTTTATTACCAACGAGTATTTATTTACATAAGTTACAATGGGACACTTGTGAATGAAATGTGTTATCGAGTAGATGTTCGTTCAAATTCTGTACTTGTAAAATACTTTCAGCCTAAGAAATACCATCTTTTTCAAAGTACCAATTGGCTATAAGTTAAAATATATAAGCAGCATTAGGCATAGATCATAAAATTCTAGTTAACTTAACTTATATAAGTTACCTGAATGTCCATCATGAAGAACTCAAACCCTTGTGTAGTAACGCTGCAGGATTTTAGAGCCGATGAACATTTTTTAAACTTTCGTTGTGGGTTTTGTACTCCATAGAGGCACTAGCTGGAAGATGTAATACTCTTCTTAATGTATCTCTAATACGTGCTGTTATTCCAACGTCAGACGCGGTCCTATTCCATACGCATATTATGTCCTCCTGTAAAGGTAACGATTAGTAATAACTGATATTACTCTAAAAATGCAGGAGTCGGACGTCATCTCACCGGAAACCTAATAGATACAACAGCTCCACATATTTCTTCGCCCACCATAAATTGTTCACCTAACATAGCTAATATGAGATTTTCCCAGCATCTGGATACTAAACCCTTTCGTAATCGTACTATCCATTTACCACCCTTCTGATTTGCTTCATCCTGAAAGAAACGTGTAACGAGTTAAGATACAAAATAAAAAATATTCAAAATATTGAAATATAACAAGGAAAATCATTGGATATAACAAAGAGAATACATACTTCCCACATTGGTTTTATGCCAACTTTGAAAAGGTGGAAATCTGTATGCGTCGTCAATTCTGACGGCCGGACTAAATGGCTATAGAGACCCCAAAATTGTTCTACACTGGCAAACCTACCAACCAGTTTTAAATTTTGGTCGTAACTTTGTATGCTGGGATGTTTACCAGGGCTGCGTCGACTATACCATAATGCGTACGCATATTGTAGTTTGTGCTCATTTGGATTTATTTCTATAGGAGGCTGGAAAACAAAATACCCCATTTAATATAAGCATATTTCCAATATTAAACGCTATAGTGATTTCAGTTAACAAAACATTCCTCTTACTTACTAGTGAATCTTTTTCTACTTTTTGATTATCTTTTGACTGTGTTTCTTCGCTTCCACTGTCTTCGTTAGCTTTTAACCTGGAAGTACTGTGATAATTTACAAACAGTGTCTCACAAACATATGGAAATCTGCATTAAACCATTTACAAATTGTTCAAATGTAATCTTAACTCATAGATAAACTAGAATCTCGGATAAATGGTTAAAATGATCCATTCATAGATTCATTTATTTATGCTTTTCCTACACGCGAATAAGAACATATTGGCACTTGACGAATGTGTTCTCACGAGATACGAATTATGCCACTTGTATCCACAGTTTAGTCTTCAAATGTCAATAAAAAAAATTGTACACAACAAATGAAAGTGTAATAATCACAAGTCCTCGGTATGTGACAAATGTCAGCGTTCATCACGTGCTTTGTTTACTTGAATTTTTTTAATCGTGTCGCGGAGAAGCTAACTAGTAATATGCTAAAGTGTTCGAGCAGTCGTGTGTTAAATAATAAACGTGAGAAGTATGTCATTTGCTATAAATTCACGTTCAAAACAAAATCTAACCTCTATCTGGCCTACGGAATAAGGCACGATGAAATAAGGAGAACGCTAGTTTCACTTACGCCTCGAATTTATTGGACATGTTCGGGCTGAGATACAAATGTATATAGAATATTGATTAAATGCTATAAACGATATATTTCAACAAGTAGAAATAAAAAATATAAAGGCTCTTCGCAGCTTTCCGTTTCCCTTTTCACACGTTGAGTTCAATTGAGTTGAGTTCTCTCATATGTATGTTTTCGATAAATTGTTGATCTCCCCACTACCTTCTTTTTGTCACTCAGTCATCAGAGATTTTACATTTGGATGTTGGTCATACTAAGTATCGATAAATACTAATAGCGGACGATATAAATTAATACGTTGTGTTCCTTATTTTATCGTGTGCGAATCTCTAAGGAACGTCATATTAGGAAACCCACCCACGAGTTTGCAAAGATTAACATATAAGGTATGTCAATCAGGCTAATTTTGAAAAGAATATTGTTATTCCGCGAATTTCAGTTTGATATCAAAGTTTCTTGATATGAAAAATAAGTACATATTGTCCGTAAACTATTAAAAAGCTTTCTTTCAAACATATTTCAACACTTTCAGCTCCAGGGATGCCATATTGTTTCCTAAAAATCGTATACTATATTTGAAATGTTTATGCTTTCCATTCTGGGAAGCAATACATTTTTCCCATTTTGTATACAGAATGTTGCTCATAAATTTTCACTCAATTGTATTCAGGCATCTTTGAGTGAGTTTTGTTTACCGACAATTGATTAATAAAGTCTTTTTTATGTATGTTTTACTATCTGTTACTTTTCGTGTGTACGTGGACAGAATTTAGAGTCTTAGAGGGTTAGGATGAGTTTGTTTATATCATAAAAATTATTTTTTAACTTTGGTACAATTCTTATCAATCGCGCTTTTCTTTCGTTACTGCGAATTCGAGTTTCAGTCTCTTCATGATTTCTTCCCTCTGGTACGCGGCTTCTTTGTAGCATAATATTGAGAATGCGATTGGACATTCGTATTGTATGGTTTCAATACACTTTGTGTCTTTCTCGCCGTCCTTGTCAAATCTGAATTGCGAGATGGATTCCACTGAAAGGTAAATCAGAATTTAAGATCGAACTCATTTAAAATTCAAGTGGAACTAAACGGGGGTCGTCGTAGCATTACGGCACAGGTAAGTAAAATGAGAAAAAAAAACATACGAACTTACAGCATCCGAATTTAGGGAAAAAGCAAGTGTGATGCTTTGAAGTAATCAGATAGCCATTATTATCGGGCCTTACAGCGTAATGACCGTGCGCTACGTTCCGAATAATCGGTATATGACTCAAATGCTCGGTATATTCAACGGAATACTTCCAGTGATCGTAATTACCACTTTCCGCAATAATATTGAAATCCTCTCTGAAATAGCCAGTTTATAACAATTTAAATAAATATATTTTCGAAACATTGATTTTTTGGCATTTGTATATTTTTTATTGCCTCAACGTACAGCGTTGGATTCAACTTTTTCATATTACTGAAATCTGCTACGAATTCCCACACGTGCATGGGATCTGTATCGCGTATAGTAGCTTCGGACATCATTTGATGTGTTTTCTTATACACGAATAGCGCGTAAAAAAGAATAAACGCAACGATGGCGTAAAAGACTGTTCTGGTTTTCCACTTCATTGGATTGATGCTCATTCTAAAAAAAGATTCTTCTTCTGTAGTAATTATCCAAAGACATTCTGGATAAACATACGGAGAATATACAGGGCGTTTGCAAATTTGACTCACGGTAAATTGGAGAGGGCTATAAAAAGGTACTATACTTTAGTTTTTATGGCGGCATTTTTAATTATTCCCGGACAAGTATAAATAATTATTATTATTGTATTAACAAATCCACAGAAAATGTTGTACATATCATTTACGACAGAACAAAATATAAAATTATATGCATTACAGAATATTTTATACTGAAAAATATTAAAACTCGTACTATCTAAGAATTGATATTTCATATGTAGTTTATCTTATATTAGTTCTTCTTATAGTTTATCTTTATTAGTTCTTCCGGAGAATATTAATCTAGATGAAAGTAATAGTCACTTACTTGTACCGAATGTTAAAAATATTTAAACACGAGTAGATTCTCTGCTCTAATTCCTTTCCGCACAACTTTGCTTATTAAATGCTTTTGATCGCGCAATACTTTTCGATTCAACGCCGAGGAAATTTGTGTTTGATACCGCAGGCTTCCGTCAGCGATAAACTTTTGTAGATATAACTTTCGTTTAGGGTTACAGAGCACCGGCTACGGCGACGACCTATCTATCCTTCCGCGATGCGCTCCGAAATGTTTCCTTTCCTTCCACCGCTTGTTCGGTTGATCCTCGCTGCTTCTTTCACGATTCGAATGTATATAGAGTGGTTCATCATAAATGTTCGGACAAAAAGAATTTTCTCTATTGCTAGCGACAGAAAAAATGGTAAAATAATAGAAATTCTCATTTTTCGCGGACCATGCGATGCATGGCAAAGTGTAAAAAATATTCTATTTGTTTTGTTGCTTCGATCATTATCCCGCAATAAAAATATATCAAGATACAAGGCCCCGGTAAAGAACTTTATTCATGATTTATCAGTTTCATTCAAAATATTAATTAAATGACGTTTTGTATTGTGTTTATATGGATCCTCGGAAATGTGTAATTGTGGTTTCGTATATTGTGTTGCATCTTCCTTGATAAGAAACGTTTAGATGGTTAGTTATTGTGAACCACCCTGTATACATTTACCCCTACCATCTTCATTATGGTTCCTTTGCTCAACACTTTTTCGGTTCACACATGTGTGTACAGAAACTCATGCGCATGCGTCAGAGCAAGTGAAACAAGGTCACATGACGTCTGAGGGAGAGTATTATAGTAGGAAGTGTAACAAAAATAAAAAAGTCACACCTACGAATGATTAATTCTATAATTAAGGCCTTCAGCAATTATCTTTACATTACCTTAACAGAAACTTAACAGTACTTCAAAATGCTTTTCAAGCACTTAGCAATAGATTTTTATACATTTTATACAAATCGTGCGATCTTATTGATCAATCAAGGGTGGTTATCAAATATTTCATCAAGTTTAAATACCGTTAAATATACACATTACAATGAGTCAGTCATTGGCGCGCACGTTAATATAAACTCACTGCCGCAAAATAGTCTATAAAATTATAAAAATATCTTATCGCTGGGTAATACGATCTAGCAAACATGATCTCATGTGAGAGTTCATACGAGAACACTAAGTTGCGATGCTATACGTTACTCATTTTCTTCTTTTATGATTGTTCTTTTGTTAAGCATAGCTTCTGCATGTTGAATTAAGAATTTTGTTAAATTAGTATGCACTGACATGTGCCTGAAGTTTAGTAATCTTACCAAGCCATTTTGATAACCCGTTACGAGCCACAAGTAACTCCATATATTTGGATTCCAGGATATCTGAAATTGATTATTTAATTTTAATATGGCACACAAATACACACGTACGTGGGATAATAAAAAAAGGAAATGGAAATCATACTTACTCTATTTATCGACATAAAGGGATATTGTTCAATAGGAATTCCCGTTAACGAATCCGTATTTACTGGTTTGTGTAGTGCATAACTTTCACTATTCTGTAAAGTTTATATAAGATGTATCGATTAGCTGACCTTAAAATTAAAGGTCCGGCATATGTCGTTAATGCATTTACCTTCAAGTTATCGTAATAAATTAAACCAAAACGGTCTTTACATTCTTTATACGTTCCCGGCATATAACTGTAATCACCCGAATTTTTTTTATCTTTCTTCCCATCTGTTTCTTCGTTCTTCTGAGTGTCCAAGTAGTCTACCACTTTAACGAAAGAACTCAACTGTAAATGAAAGATTGTTTCGTGAGGTTATCATATGACGAATAACAAAAATTAGCCGACATTTTGATTGCTAAAACGAATAGATGTTACCTGTCTCTTCTTTTGCAGCACTTTCTCCATATCTTTGCTGTGTAAAAACTGATGTGGGAAAATGCTCACAATTTCTCCTGCGAGTGTACCGTGTGCTATGCCATTGGCAGAGTCCGAAACTGCAATTGTCTGTAAAGATAGAAGTAAATTAAAAATTGGTCATCAAATGTATAAGTTTTATCACAATTTGGAATAAACCGAAATCGCTTACGTAGGTCGGCGAATTTGTCGCTAAAATAGGAAAAACTTTGTATCCGAATTCTCTCACTGGAACTATATACGAATTCGTATGTTTGTACCTAGGAAACAATACTAGTATAACTAAATGATAGGTAATTTACTAACAAAATTACGATTTGAGAATAATTATTTACCCGAGAGCGTCATCGAAACTAATAAAGGCACAAGGCCAGTGAGTCATCCAGGTACCATCTACTATCACTCCCTTCTGAATACAACTCTGAGGACTGTTCGTGTTTTCTAAATCCCAAAATTTATAAAACCTATCTAGGCTTCCTGAGGCTAAGAATCTTTCACCATTATATGGAACTAATGCCACCACTTGAAAAAACAACGTAAGAGTACTAAATGTTTATATGACTTATAAAGTTCGAATGTAAAATAAGAGTAAATACTGTACTCACTACTAACGGCGTTACTATGAGCATAGAAATGCTGGAATGCATTTACGAAGAACGTGTTTTGCCTCTTTTCCATCGATATGGGCGAGTCAATCGTAAGATCCCATAATGCGATGTACCCGTTCGAGAAACCTGCGGCAATTGTACTAAGAAAAAGTCGTATTATTTTCTAATAAGATCGCCAGGCGTGGTGAAAGAATTAATAATGCAGTTTGAAGTAAATCGAAGATTTTACATTCCGGATCTTACTTGTGTTTGTGTTCTTTGGTCCATGATAATTTAGTGCATTGCCAGTTTTGTTTGTTGCTGTCGTACAACATGGTATTTACGACCAATTTCAGTACCGGGTCGGTTTTATAAATGGGCCATCTGGAGAAACAAGTAGTCTAAGATGCAACGGCATTGAGATAAAAAATAAGGAACGGTTTATAGATTCGATACGTTTATTACTTACTCAGATTCCTCAGTTTTCTCGAATCCAAGCTCTTCCGGAAATGGCAACGCATATATATTTACGCTTCCGTCCGAACAAGCTGCTGCGAGCATACCCATTCGCCTCAGAGAAGACTGTATTCCTTCTACTTTTTCATAGTTATATAAACTAGTGTCTTGATAACATCCAGATGGACACCATTCTAGGCACCACACTGTACCACTGTTGTGTGCGATTGCATACGATAAATAAGGGGGCTCCATGTTATTTTTCCTCCTAAACAAATATTTTTATTCTATAATAATAACAAACTTCCGAAGAACAAAGGTAGAAGTGAAAAGGGAGTACCGTAATTCTTGTAATTTTAATATCTTAATATACTAACTCGTGATCTAGAACACCCACGTTCCAAATTTGTATTATATTAGGTTCGGAATACGATTTTCCTACGACATATTTGCTTTCCATAGTGGGATGTGTACTAACTGCGATGTATTGGGCAGAGTTTTTTAAAAACATTGGTGCTGGAATGGGTAACCAAGCTATAGCCCACACTGGGCCACCCACAAAAAATGCAGGAGCACCTAAAAAAGTATCTAACGTTTATTAATTCCCAATATTTTATTGAATTATAAAACAATACGAATTACCTTCGTCCAAACCACCTTCAAATCTTTTCCAGCATTTCCACTGAATTTCTGTGTCAGGTAACTTCTCCGACTGTGCGACTCCTTGTTTCATTCGCATTGAGACTTCCAACTCTGGCAAGTATTTCGTAGCATCTGCGGTTTTCAATAATATGAAAGAATTCGGAGTATAAGTGTCAAACAATCGAAGTTCATAATTTTCCTCTTCGCTAAAGAATTGAAAAAAAAAATGATGTGTATTTATTGAACAAACTCGAAAATATAAACAACAATGGTGAATCATAGAAAACTTTTGTATGAAATTTACAATTCTATGGTCCAACGTAAAGCAGGAGCATACGGTTCGCACCATCTGAGCCTTTGCGATTGTTCTTTCTCAAGAAACTTCATCGTACATCCTGAAAGTATAACGTGTTATAAGGAAATCAGCATAACTATATTAATATGGAATCTAATTATTTCTCTTACTTGGTTTTACAACGTTTGATTCGTTTGCTTTTGTTGACTTCTTTTTTCTAACAGGCGGTTCATTTTCGTCAGAGATATCATCCTCTTCAAAATCAGAATGCTTATCAATTTCCCCTCCTGCTGTGTGTTCTGCCGTGACATGCTTGACCATGTCTTCATTCGAATCAGAAGAAAATTTACATATCTTACACATATAAGACTAAAACAAGAATAGTATATTGTCATGTAATATATTTAACAAAATATTCTAAGAACAGTTTGATAGTAACAGTTTATTACCTGCCGCGGAGTAAAATTACATTCGGAATAATGCTTGCAAATCTCTTCGAAAGAGGAACACTTGTAGGTACAATCAACTTGATGGCAAGTTACCATTCCTTTGGAGAGTAATTCTTTTTTCCATATACCTTTCCATACTGCTGGTACGGACTTTTTGAGCTCCGGTGTTTGTATGACATTTTTCTGAAATATTTTCGCTGCATCATTAATAACAAAATCCAATTGAAAGTCTGTTGAAGTGAAATTCATTGAAAATGCAACGTACGAGTCTTGAGGAGTCAAGTTTAATTTTCTTTGATCCATCTTGAGCACTATCTTTATCAGACTCGGTAAATTCCAGAATTTTTGATACCGCTCTGAAATCATAATATCAATTTAAAGTTTTGAACGATCGTGTTCAAGGTACGAACGATGATTCTCGATCTCACTTTTCTGCGGCTTTACGTTTTACTCTTCCATAATCCTGTTTAGAATTTTTTAATTCTACTGTATTCGTTTGCTCCGTTTGTCTATGACTTCGCTCATGTATCTCCATAGATGATGGCATCATTATTGCACCACAGATAGTACATGTCATCATAATAGCCCGTTTTTCCTGCAACATAAATATGTAATGATTATTTTGTCCTGGGGAGGGGGGGATAATTGTTAAATTTATAGAAGTTCAAGTTATAAGGTGTGTTAATATTTGTAACGTCTAACAGATGTTACATACTTCTTCGGATTTCCCGCAAAATTGCATATGTGATATAAGACCGTTTACACTTCGCTTTACAGCTCCACATTTATCACAGACTAACTGCCCCTTTCTTTTTTTAATAGCGTTCGTCAACACTCTTCTCAATAATTTAACATCGTCTCCAAAATTCTATAATAAAAGATGTTATTGAGTAAATACCATAAGAATTAGGAAAGCACTTATATATATATTGTATTTTTACCATAGGTGTGTCTCCCTTTGTCCAACTCATATTATTATGCATTTTTAAATTGTGCGTCATCCAAGACTTTTTTGGTACCTCTGCTTCGCACCTGGTACAACTCACTAACTGAACACAACGGAAGATATGAATAACGTGTGCAAATTTGTATGCAAAATATTGTAGTTTTCTTACATTTTATAATACCTACTTCTAATTGTTTGTCATCATCAATTACGTGAGTCGTATCTATTTCAGAATATTCCATCGAAGTTTCTGCGGATGTATTTGGTCCCTTAGGAATATATTCAGTATCTATTGAACTATACGATGATCCTCCGCGTCTGACTCTACCTGTGTCTCTACCTTTACCTCTACCTCTACCTCGACCACTACCAGATGGTCGGCCCCTTTTTCTAACAGGAAATATATCTTCAGAGATTTCTTCTGTATCACTTTCATCGCTTAATTCATGTTTAATACTAACACTGCACAATTTATTAGGATGTCTCTTCAGCTGAGATACCGTTTCAGCAATGGAAGCATTATCTGATGTACACGAGCTATCTAAATTTCCATCTGACGCACCTGATACATTTTGTATTTTTTGGCCTAAAAGGTTCGTTCTTTTGGGTCTCCCTCTTTTTTTTAATGGAGGTGTAAATAACGTATTTTGATCAGTGGTATCCAATGTTGTGGAACTCATATTAAATGTATTTTCTTGCAATGGTGTAGATGCGTCCACGAAACTCTCTTGTTTTGGAATAATTGTACCATTCGTGGATGGAGTGTTACTTGTTCCATTTTCATGTTTATAGTCATCCTTTGAATTTGTAGAGTCTGCATTCATTGTGTCTTTTGTGTTTGCACAATCTGCTACACAGGATTTATACTTGTATTCAACATAGGAAGGATTTGTTCCGGAATCTTGGTTTGGGCTTGTCTTATTCATTTTTTGCTTGTAATTTTTCTTAGTTTTTGCAGAATTTGTTCTTTTTAAAGGCAGTGATTTTCTGGTTGAAACTGGCAGTGCAGGTACACAAGGACTTATTGGAACCCCAATGTCTGCATCTTCCTTGTTAATTTTAATCTTATCTTTGGTTTTACCATTATCAGGATTTTTTGTAACATCGGTATCGCATAGAGAGGGGGTAGAACTTGTTATTTGTTTCAGTTTTTTTTGGGGACTGCATTTTTTATCTTCATTAACGGTTAACACTTTTCTAATTTTGCTTCCAATAGTTTTTTCTGTTGATTGTTTTATTGGCGACGTAACATAATCGTCAAACCTTGTTTCTTTACGAATACGTTTAGATCTTCCATTTAAATTTCCAGTACCTTTAGTTTTATCCGTTGCTTCTACTTTTTTTTCTTTGCTCGTATAAGAATATTTATCTTTCTCAAGTTGTGGAGTTTGTACTTTTTTCGACTTTTTTCCTTTTATTTTCTTAGGTTCTATATCAGGTGTTCTAAGTTTTAGAGACAAATTTGTTGTTTGGAGTTTCGGTTCACATTTTGAGGTAGTTTCTTTTATATTTTTTATTGCACCCTCTCTATGGTCAATTTTTTGTATTTTCTTTGAATCTTTTGAAGTACCTTGTATAGCATTATCTCTTTGTTTTTGTTTATTAATATCAAGACTTTTCTTTTCTTTTATTCGATCCACTTCAGCTAATTGTTGCTTTTTGTTTTTATTACCTATAGACATTTTTGTAGTACTTGACAAAAATTCATTGTCATCAACATTCACAGCTCTTTTTCTACAGATTTTTGTATTTATAGGAGATTTGATTGCCATGCTTGAATCTTTGGAGTTTTCCGTATTCTTTGACGGTGAAATCAGACGATCCTTTTCGGGCATGTCTTTATTTTGAACATTATTATCTTTTATTGTTAAATCTGTGGAAGATTTTCCGTTTCCAGCTGAAATAGATTTAATATAAAAATTATCAAACAATATTGGTAAAATATAAATGAAAGTATCATACGTTGATTAGCATAAATACTTTTAATCACTATAATAATTGATTCGCTCACCTTTCATCGTGCAATCATTTAAACGAATATTTTGCAACACATTTGGAGGAAGCACAAACATTTTTATGTTACTAGACGAGTGGTTTGGTTTAGCGATAGGTGAACATACACTATCTACAGAAATCACAGATTCCAGGATGTCTTTGCTCATTGTTAATACAATCTAAAGAGACATTGAAAATTCGGAAAGGAGTTTTAATTTTCGAAATTCGTGCTGCTGCACGTGAGTAACAGAAGTCTATCGGTACGATCATCGTACCTTTACGTAATTTTTAGATATCACATTCATTTTAACATTTTACGAATTCATGGTTCTTCCGATAGAATACTTCACATAAAAAAAAAAAAATTTGATCGATTTTTGAGAACGAAAATGATATGTGTAGGATTCGAACGCGGAACGTGGGACCGTGAAGCAAAGGTCTTATAACCGTGCCTAATATCACGTAAAATGGGAAATTTCGTTTGAAACCATCACGATGGAAAAAGTTTAAAACACGAAGAACATTTAACTAATTATTTGACAGTTGTCTATTGCTTTAAGCAGAAACGGTTTTAGTCACATTTTATTAAACGAAGGCAAGGTTATGTGCACGTTTCATATATTTATGTGTAAAGCGTGATACAAAAACTAAACGGACAATAATTAATTTGAAGATAATTACTTGGCATACTTACTGCGCTTTACTAAATATTTTAATACCAGCTGAAAAATATTAGTTTCGGTAGGAAAAAATGATTGTGACTGAAATTTCTGACGCAAGATTCGAACCTGTAAACTTCACTTTCGTACACCATTCGCATGCGTAGCAGGATTGAGGAGTGTACTGACTGATACTGACACGAGTGTACAGTAGAGTGAGCAAGAGTAACGTGCTCAATGTACTGTTGTATATGTATAGTGCGGCGCATGCGTTTCCATTTCAGCAAATACTCTGTGCAAAATACAAAGAAATTGGGCTCGATAATTGTTGACAAGACAGCATTGCAGATACATTGTTATTGATCATGGTGTAACGGCGTCTGCAGTTCTCATGCATTGTTGAATAACCATGTCAGTGTACAACACAAAATCGGTATTGATTTGTACAGCACTTGGAAATGATTATAAAAAACTCTTC
This sequence comes from Pemphredon lugubris, assembly GCA_933228935.1. Lineage (NCBI taxonomy): Eukaryota > Metazoa > Arthropoda > Insecta > Hymenoptera > Crabronidae > Pemphredon > Pemphredon lugubris. The sequence continues at coordinate 21,208,050 of OW121817.1, read as the reverse complement.
AGTATCATCCACAAAGAAGGGATTCAATTTCACAACGAAGTCGAAGTGATTGTAGACGACTAGGTGTTAGTGTACCGGGTATAAAACTTCACACCTCGAAATGTAAGCTTATCTCAGATGTAAGACTTCTATCTCTAGTTTTAAATTATTGTAATTGAACGTTTATGTAAATTAGTAAACACATGGGAAGAGGGTAGTATGTACGAAATAATATTCTGTATGGAGAGTTTTATTTATCAAGATTTTTATAAATTTAAACCATCCTCCTGAGGAGTTCGTTGATTTTGTCTTCGCGGTTTCCAAAATCACCACCTTCCACGTAATGGTTCGTCTTCTTGCGCCATCCACCATTGGGTGTGTTGAGCTAAGAGAAAATGATTGATATTTTTAATACAGTTATCAGTGACTTAATAATAGTTACTAGTATTCTCGGTGGTACTAGCAAGATTCAGTTGTAAGCCATAAGAAAATGTTTGAGTCCGTCTCAGATTTGCAATAATGTATTTGCTTATCAAAGAGAAAAACTCGTATTAATCTGCGACATAGTAGGAGGTTTATAGAATTATTGATTTTTCTATAACCATGCCTATGTCGCATCGCAGAATTGAACAATTAAATGTACCTTAAATGGCCACAAGAAATTGCTGGAGTATTTGAATTTTGGTCCAACTGTGAATATTTCATGGATCAAATCTTCGGTACATATCACACCGGAGCGGCCTATAACAAAATTTCCACACATTCGTTATTATTTCGATAAACAGATGGATCGTACGTGACGACATTTACATTATTATCATGCAATAAGAAATTAGTTGAAAAATTCTGTAAGAATTTGTGTCATCCCAAACATAATGTACGCGAGTAGGTTTTTCACAAAATCTATTGCTGTCTGACATAATGGAAGGGAATATGATGAGAATTGTCAACAACTCCTATGGATATGTCAGTATTCGTCTACAGCATTCATCGTACGATTGTACAGAGAGTAACGATAAATACTTACCAAGCTTCTTTTCGATGATAGCATTGCTAGTAATTGGGATACGTTGTCTATTTATCTTGGCAAATCCTCGCTTGTAGATCAATTCGCGAACAGACTTCAGGTTTGGATATCCCCACGTGATGTAGGGCTCAACAATGCGAAGCATATTAATGGTCGCCTTGTTCAGTTTCACAAACACACCATTGTTGATTTGTTTCAAGCGGAACAACTGAAGTACTTTGCGTACTTTAGGTGCAACTTGATTCACACTGAAAAAATGATACCACGTCTAATACTCGAACGTTTATGTAGTTAAAACCGTCGATCGGACGATTCATCGCCATGACAAATATCGTACTTACCCCCGAATACGAATGACAAATGCAAGGCGGGCCTCGGCAGGGATGTAAAAGTTTCCACGATTCTTGGCTTGTCTTATTAATCTGATCTCGTCCCTCTCCTTGGTCCTGTATTCTTTAACATACTTCTCTGCCCTCTTGAAGACATCCTTCCTCTTTTTGTAACGATTTGCACGTTGCTGTACAAATCAAACAGTTCTATTAATATACCACTTCAACACGAATCGAAGAGGATAGTCTCCTACTCAGCAATGCAATTGCGCGATTTACTATTTCATAATTTAATGGTTATAACGCGTACCTTGATGGATATTTGAAGACGAGCAGCCTTAACTTCCTCGCGGCGCTTTCTTCTTTTAAGTACCGACTCGGGTACTACCGGCAGCTTGTTACCCGCTGGGGCAGTTTCTTTCTTCCTAAACATATAATTAGAAAAAAATTATTATTTATGTACAGTACAGGTACGAGATAATAATAATAATAATATGCATGGTACACAGAATTTAGGTTATGATAGATCAAGCAAATGCGCGAATACATAACATGGCTCTTTGCAATTAAACTGAGTTTTTTTGTTTTAATAGAATAAAAATGTTAATGTTTTTGTAAAAATCTAATACAGCTACAAGTGGCAAAACGTTAAATGATCGTGTCTCGTGGGAACGGCTGAGGGCCGTCTTGTCAGTATTTGATTATATTCATTAGTTTTGTACAAACTAGGAAAACTATGGTATTGATATAATGGAATCGTTAAGCAGAATCGTTAATAACGTATTTTCGAGCCGATAGAACGGCGTAATACAGCGATGTTTTCAGATTTCTCGAAGACCCGTACAACACTTACGCGTCTGCCATTCTTCGGCTAGGTAAAGAAATTCCCAACGTCTGCGCACTTCAGACCAGTCGACGATACTCCCTGAAGTTAGCCAGTTCGGCAAAGCCCGCGAAACGCGGTATATTTGAAATTCCTTGTCCCCGCTATACATATAGAAACTATATCGTTAGAATATATTTAGTTCGTACCACCTAATGAACGTACGAATTAACATTACTTTTATGTCGCTGTCTACTTTGAACTGTTTACGCAGAGGCAGTATCTCTCGTTAAAGGGATAAAATGATGGAGGCCAGAAACGAGTTAATATAATTCCAGATGTATTTCGAAAAATTAAGTTCACTTCTCAGAGACATACCTCAATACATGTGCGAAAATATCGGCGAAATCGCCGAACCAGAAAAGTATCGAAAATAACTAAAATACGTATACCCGCAGTATTAATCGATCTACGTGGAGTCCCGCGAGAGGAAAAAAGAAACATAAATAAAGGGAAAATCGTCGTAATTATACTTTTATAGAATGCACCGTTCACACTATTATACTATTTACAATTGGCAGACGGAAGTGGTATTTAAATAGTTTGGAATTGGTCCAAGGGTTCGTTCTTTATTCCTTATGATCCGATGACACATCGTTAGCCCTCTCGACAATGTGGACAATTGATTGGCAATGAAATATTCGTCGCATCGTACATCCTTCCTCTTTTGCATTGTTTAGCAGAAAATCGGCGATGCTCCATAATCGTGGAGGATTTCGAAAAGGGACGCGGACCAACGCAACGGGTCTTGATAATAGGCGTTGTAACACGTAATGCGCGTAGACCAAAGACGATTACCCGGCGCACAGACCACTGTCAAAAACTCTCGATCTTGACAGTCGAAACGATAATGATAAGTAACGAAGACCATTGTGATATAATTATTTTGTCGACGAATATCGACGACCAACATTCCTTACAAGTGACAATGGCTCTCATATTAATCGATTAACCCTTAATAACTCGATGGCAGGTAAACAAAGACTTTTTCGAGGAATGAAAAGTAGCAAATAATTCTCTTCGGCGTTGTCTTCTAATTTATTGCAAACCTTTTTAACGACTCGTCGAATTAATTTGACGGCGGTACAATTGAAATGAGATTTAATGCGTTAATTGCGATACGGCGATACGGAAGAGAATAATTTAATATTTCAATTTCAACGCGATACAAATATAACAAACAGAGTAGTAATAATAAAGTCTAATGACCATGACGAATTAGTCCTTTCGAGAGTCGAGTACCACTGAAAAATAAAAATATGGCAATACTTCTAGTAAAATAGTAATACGGCGATTATTTTACCAGAATATTCGGCAAGAACTCGTATAATATCCGCGTTAAAGTTTGAAGCGGTGATATCCGACAGTATTATTGATAATTCGGACTAACTAAACCTACGTCTCTATACCTAACGCTTCTCACACCGCTAGTGCTCTTCCGCCCAGCTCGCGAATTGTTCATTTGACAGAGGTCTAATTGTAAATCTTTCGGGAAGGTCGATGGATTTGGTCCACGTTTACATACACGTCTCGCGTCTACGACAACGCCGTCTGCGCTTACATTCGTGATCCTCGATATAATCGATTTACCTTTACCATAGAGATGCTCTTCCCATTAAGAAGCATTCCTTTCACGAGCTCACGAGCAGTTTTGGAAAAGCGATCTTTGATCGTCGTACGAGGAGCGCACAGACGGCTTTCGCGTAGCCTAACGTACATGTACATACATTATTCTCCCTCGCTTAACGGCAATGCGAAACGCGGCGCGTTTCGGAGCCGCGTTTCCCGTAAACGACAGATTTTTCATCGTCATCCTCGGTAGAATTATCGCAACCCCGCAATCGTCTCGTTCGTTCCGGACGAACGGCGTCCATTTAATCGTACCGTAAATTAGAGCAACAACAATAACGCACATTCGCGCATGAAGAGTCCACGCGAGTCTCTCCCGTGGATCTCTCTCTCTCTCTCTCTCTTTCGCTCACCCTCTCTCGCTCTCTTTATTACTCTCTCTCGCCCTTTCGTTCATTTTATTCATCTTGCTTTTTTTCCGCGTTCTCGTTCACTCCGTGTCTCTCACGCCTGTTTCGGATGGGCCGCGGGTGCCGCGGGTTCCGAACGGAAACACGACAGCAGGAAACCGGTGTACATGGCGAAGAGGACGGTTATGGCGATCAGCATGTACATGTAGATGTTCAACTCCGGTTGACGGTATCTGTTCTTGCGCAGCCACTCGAGCACGTCTTGCTCTTTGTGAAGATCGCCTTTGGAGAAACGAACGACAGTTATTTCCGATTTTCTCGGGGGTACAGCGGATTATTTTGCGCTTGAAAATTCTTTTACCTCGATAAATACTCGGGAATCGTTTGCGGAAATAGACGATGGCTGGAAGTTTGGTGACGCCCCATTTTCTGGCATACCTGGGATCACCCATCTTCACGAACGTGATGTCCAAGTTATCCGTCTCTCCGTCGATGTTCTCCAATTTCTCGTTCACTTCCTCGCTCTCTTTGCTGTCGAAGTCATCTGAGGAATAAAAGAAACTTTTGATTGATAAATATTCTTCGGGACGATCGAGTATTCGCCGATCGTTAAATGGGGTGGGTTAAATCATGATCATGCGCGTGTCTAGATCTTCGGATCTCAAAAACTTTTTTTTACTCCATCAAATGTATTTCGGGTCGCTGATCGCGAAATAATTATAGAATTTCTATTCTACTGAAAAATATTTTACGAGGAATCACATGAGTTTGCTTGCTTTAGAAACAGCGTTGGAGATCCGGAGATTCGAAGATGCGCATGATCTAGATTTTGTTCCAAAAGTGATTGTGTCAAACTTATTTACAGAAGAAGACTGCGAGAAATTCGTTTTCGTCCAGCAGCTTGTCCAACATCTTCTTGTTCACCTCTTCGATCTCGTTTTTAATCTCGAAAACGTCTTGAGATGTGAGCCACTGCAGAATCTTATCTTCTTGCGTGAGATCGCCATCATAAATGAGAGGAGTCTTTTTACGGAAGTACACGAGAGAGGGAACATTGAGAATTTCATACTTTTCAGCGGCTTCCGGGCTGAAAACCTTGACGAAATCGATGCCGAACAAATCGGCCTCGCCGTCGATCTTTTCCAACGCTTCCATGATCTCGTCGCACTCCGGACAATCCTCGTCGTCTGAATAAGTACACCGAGGTAAATATCGCTCGTTCCGCGTAAGCTTTTCAATTTAATTGTAATTATCGAGTAGAGTTTTTGGTTACGCACAGAAGAAGACGGCCAGGAACGGCGATTCGTCCAGAAGTCTCTCCAGCATTCTGTCGTTAACGGATTCAATTTCATCCGCCAATTCGCGATTGTCGTCGTCGATCAGCCACTCGAGAACGGATTCCTCGTTCTGCAGATCGCCTGACGGACGAATACAAATCGTTAATAATCGTGACAAATCGCGTTATCCTCGATTGATTCCAGAGACGGGGATTATAAAAAAAAAAATGTTTGGAGACCTTCGAATAAAAGTGGGTTGCCGTTTCGGAAGTAAACCAGTGCTGGAAACGTTTTGATGGAATAACGCTTCGCTAGTTGAGGATCTTGAATTTTCACGAGTTGAATTCCAAAAACGTCGCACTCGTCGTCGACTTTCTCCAATCCTTCCAAAATTTCGTCGCATATGTGACAATTTTGTTTATCTACGATAGAATTGAAGATTCTTAGCGGTTAAATGTTACCCAAAGAGTATCGACGATTAAAGTTTCACAAAATATTACAGAAATACACAGCTAGATATTGAGTCTCTTCTACGGATGCTTCCAGCATCACTCTGGTAATCAATTCAATTCGATCCTCCGTTTTCTGAGTAATTAACCATTGCAAAACCTCTTCCTCCACGGATAAGTCACCTGTCGATAAAATCTTGCGAATCAATTATCCGATTCGTAAACAGCGCTATCGTAGATCGTTTCGAATCAATAAGTCGTACACGAACCTTCGAATACGTTCGGTAATTGTTTTTCGAAATACACTAAAACCGGAAAGTCCGTCACTCCATAATCTTCTGCCACTTTGAAATCCTAGAGCAAAAGCAAGATTCATATTAAATTCATAAAACATTTGTAATAAATTACAGAAGAAAATCCAAACGCAATTAAAAATCGCTAGAACTTTTCACCAGGCTCAATAACATTTCTGTAAACCTTAATTATTTAATTAATTATACTTTAATGCTCACTTGCGTCTTAACAAAGGTTATCCCGTGTCTATCGCAATCATCGTCGATGTTCTCCAGTTCCTCCAATATACCCATGCACTGCTCGCAATCGTCGGCATCTAAAGAGAAACTATGTCTTTATAAAATCCACGAATTTCGGAAATGTTCTATACTTGGACAGGCGTTAGTAGTGGTCGACGCGTACTAGACGAGACCAAGACGTTCGATTACACGTAACTCGTGATTGTAAGGAAGGTCTATCTGCTTCTACAACTAGGGGGGGGGCACTAACTCTATGAAAAAAATTTATATCACGTATCACGCTAAATCTATCAAACTTGGACGAACAAAAAGATCGGCATGCTGATCAGCAGGATCTCTAGGGCACTATGGTACTGCTGCTTGGCTCCGCGTTATCTGATCTCGCATGCTTTCTACTCGTGCGCGTGCACCTGGGTAAGAGTGTATCGTGTGAAATATTTATAAGTGAGAAAAATCGTATGTACAAATGTATGGTTCGTCTTGAAAAAAAATATTCTTTCTTCGTTTATTAAAAAACAGGGTCTTGTCGCGGGGCCAAGTGTACATGTACGCGAGAAGAAAACATTCGAAAAGTGGAATACAGTGAAAGAAATTATTATACATAATTACGTTCGTGATCCACGTAAACTGCTGTTTGATTTAATAAAGAAGTACCAAAAAATATAAAACGTCTGTCCCTTATCGAAGTTTCTAAATAAATTTTAGCAAAACGCACACCGTGACAACGTTGTCCGGTTGGACTGTCATCATAAATATCTCAAAAAGTTCTTCATAAAAGCTACGTTTCGTAACGGAATTGTGAAATGTGGTTCGTGTATATATGGAGATGTCTGGAATACTATCTGGAACATATTCTAAAGTATCGGTAAAAATCGGGTCGGCAAATCAATCTCTCTCTATTTTTTTTTTTTTTTGGTTTTTGATTCACGTGTACCGTCGTGATCCTCGGTCGGTTCGTGCTCGACGTTCCTGTGGTCCTGCTTGTGACGTGGCTGCTTGCGATGTGTTTTTTTTTCCTGACACAAGTCACAAAGCGTTCTGTTCCCTACGGCATTAGCGGACAACGTGTACAGCCTCGGACGAGTGACACAACGAACATAGAACGTTAGACGTAAGTATCGAGTACGTATACAAGTTGAGAAAGGACGACGGACAACAAGAAGAAAAGAAAAAGAATACTCTGTTAATTATTACGGCACGTTAAGCCTCGTAGTAAGCGCAATCACAAAAGACAAAGAGTGACGCTCGTAAAGGGCGCGTCGTTGCTCTAACATTGTTTCGAGAATCCACGTACTTTTAGTTTTGAGCTCGATACTGTTACTTCCGGAGCAGGAATCAAAGTACGCAGACTGCTTACTGGCCGCGGTCAGCAGTTATTCGTTTTAATTTGAAAATAGTTACCAAAGTGTGATAGAGGAAGTCGTGGCGAGGTTGAAGGATTTCGGGAAAGGACCGGGAATCCGCTCTTGCCTTTTTCTTTTCTCACGGTATAATTTCAATAACATTGATATTCGTAATGAAAAATGGCAAATAAAAAGGTACGAATAACGTTGGGCATAATCATGCGCGTAATCTTAATGTAATTCGCGCCTTGAATTATTATAATAATATTCCAAAATATTATAAATGCATCCGTTCTCCGACGTTTGCGTCATTTTAAACGTAGATACTCGGATTGTTCGCGATCGCTGAGACGAATAAAAAAAAAAATTAGATTACAGTTTGGTAAATATTACGCGGCGACAGAGGCAGAAGAGAGTACGGAGCGTAGTAAAGGGGTGTGAGTGAAGTGGAAAGATAATGCGCGACAGGCTAGTGATACATTCCTGCTTGGCAGTTGGCCGCGGCTGAAGGACTGTCAGACTTACAGAAGTACACTGCCAAGGAATCGGATTCCCGTATGATATTCAAAAGGTCTTCGCCCTCTAGAGCCTCGATTACCTCTCCGGATGGATCCTTTTGCGTCATCAGCCATTGAAGAATTTGTTCCTCGTCGTATAAATCACCTGATGAAAATGTCCAATTGATTTTACGTCGAAATTAGTTGTACAATTATATGATACGAGAATTCGTATGGCAATAGCGGTGCATGTCAAATATGTATGTTTACTGACACACGTCACTCTCATTTTCAAACTCTGAGAGAATCATCAATATTTTACCAGGGATTCCTCCGAGAGACTGAGAATCAGAGTGGCGTGCGTCAATAAACATACACACATATTTGACTTACACCACTGTGACTCTCGTCCCATCATATGTATTTGCGATCGACTATTAACCCCTACGGTGCTTCGACGAGCCTGACCCGCGATACAAATGTTGCATCAAACATGAATACAACGAGTGAGACTCGTGGATTAATTACCACAGCTATTCACATTCCAGCTAAATGGTACGGCTAGGGGTTAAATCTCCCATACACGATCGGGCCATTTGCGAAAATTCCTGCTCAATGCTAAAGAGCACTCGAGCCGCGCCATACACGACCAAATTGCTCGTGCAAGCACGACATTTGCACAAATGGCTCGATCGCGTATGAAGGCCTGGGAAACGACAAACGCATTTTCCGAGCGGGTTCGGCACAAATTAACGAATCCTCTTCGTCGTTACCTGCGTAGATGACCGGTTCCTTCGATGACATTTTAAAGAACAATATGGCTGGTAGCGCAAAGACGCCGTAATGCTTGGACAACTGCTTATCATCGATCTTGACGAATTTGATTCCCGCACCGTCGGCCTCGTCGTCGATGTGCTCGATTTCCGCCAGCACCCTGCCACACTGTTTGCAGTCGTTGCTGTCTAAACACACGCGCGCCACCGCGTTCGATACGCTCGGAATTCTCATTTTTTTTTTGTTACAAATCATTTGCATCTCAACGGGCACAACTCCCGTGTCCTCTGCATTTTCTTTTCTATCCATCTTTATTAAAGAATCAAGGTGTAACGGAAAAGCCAGCGATTATAGCGTACCCCGCCAATGCTACAAGACCTTCCCGTGAAAAGAAAAGAAGTAATAAACTGGCAGAGGATCAGGGAGATTGTTTACTTACAGAAGAACACTGCCAGATAGTCCGTGGTTTGCCGTATCTTCTGAAACATCTTCTTGTTTATTCGCTCTATGTGATCGGTGAGCTCCATGTTTTCAGGGTTGGTCAGCCAGTCCAGTACCTCCTCTTCGTCGTCGATGTCGCCGTCGTAATTGATGTTCTTGCCCTTGCGGAAGTACGTGATGCCCGGCGGATTCCGGAAGCCGTATTTCTTCGCCATTAGCCGATCCTTCATCCTGACGATCTTTATGCCGTACTCGGCGGCCTCGTCGTCGATCAACTCGACGTGCCTGAGCACCCTAGGACTCTCCGGATCTTCCTCCTTGTCTATAAACGTAGATCCCGTTGTTATCCAAATTTCTATCGCATACCCGCGAACGTTAGATTAATTTCGTACCGCGTCGATACGCACGACGATTGAATTTGACTCGTAAACGTACGAGGCTCTGTGATTTTTATACTAGAAGATCGTGATTATTACTTACCGTGATCGTGAGGATATCTGAATTATAATTGAAAACTTGTCAAAACTCTTTTCATATGCCGTTAAGAGGAGATAATTAATAGTACCGAACTTAAGCGTAGAAGGACTCTGGTGCGTAAATTTGCGTAATAGTGAAATCGATTGTGTCTTACAGAAGATGACGGCCAGGAATTCTTTGGTTTCGATATACTTGGCGAGGATGTCGCGATCGATCTCCTCGATGCTCTCGTCCGTCTTCTGCCTCACCATCCATTCGAGTACCTCATTTTCGTCGAGCAGATTACCTACGTTATTAAACGTTGTTCCGAATATACTTTCGGTTCGTATTCGAAAACACCATAGGATCGTCGGGTTCGTCGATTAACCATGAAATTGTAGAGAAAACTGATCGTGATATGAAAATATTTTATCACGTTTGATACATCTGTAAAAGTATTAATCGATAGTGACGGAGCATTGACTTTTTTTTACTTTTCTTCGAACATGTCTGCTTCATTAAATGATGTATGTATTTATTATTCGTCTGGAATGGCTATTCGATTCGTTTCTAGTTCGATCAGTCGAATCGTGGAGATTTCTGGATGTTTCCCTGTTGGGAGGTGCACGCAATAATTCTAGATAAGCGAAGCAAGTCCATCGAACATCCTAATTGCCGGGACATCATTTTCTCCGCTTACAGATAAATCCTAGATCATTTTCTCATCGCTCGCATTTTAATAAATATGATAAATCGAATATGTCTGAGTAAATTGTAGGCAGTACGATTTTCGAGATAAAGGAATGCATCTTCTCGCGAATTGAAACAATTGACTTTTATAAATAAGCGTTTACGACTGATTTAAATGTTTTTTTTCAAAGTATACGGTTGTCGTTAAGGTATCGTGAAATGTATGTTTTCAGGTGCGAGCAGCGTTCGGGAAACAAGTCTTTCGAGTCTTCGAGCATTTTTTTTCCCCCGAAACCGTGATCTCCCTGTGCAATAACGGTTGCAAAATACGAGAATCAATGTTTCTTGATTATCAGAAAAATTGTTTACCGAACTCTGCGCGCGTTTGAATAAATTGTAGGCGGTACGATTTTCGAGGGGGACTCTATGACTACCGTTAGCAGTAGTGGGCAAAGCAAGTACAAAGGATACTAATTGGTACTAGGAAACATATTTATTATCGTATAATATCGAGTTTATTATCGTACATGTTGCTCTTATGCGATTAACGAGGACGCCATTCGGCGACGGCAGTTTATGTCGACAAATGCGCAAACGTTTACGAGCATAAATTCATGCCGGATAATTGTAACAACATATACGGCGCGACAATCAATCATTTATTAAATCTTAACAAACTCACTCACGAGATTAATAATTTACGGTCAATCGAGTGATCGCATATAATTGCGAATTAATTTGATTTTGTTATTCTTTTTGGATATTCGCGTGTTCGCGTTCGTTCCACGCGACGTGGCACATGAGAAACTTTTTCAAATTTTTTCCATGTCCGATAGCAAGGAAATTGCACAAATTATCATGAGATCGATTAGATTCTCTCGCGACACAAAAACAATTATCGCGCCTGCAGCTCGGTGATCTGTGACACGAGGTACGGTGTCGACGCGAAGTTACTTTTTATACCCTTGTATTATAGTTTGCACAGATAATCGGCGATTGCGTGGTAAAGTAGTAAGTACAGAAATCAAGAGATAAAGTAGTTGTATAAATAAATAAATAAATATGTGAGCGTTTCTTGTTTCTCGTCGGAACCCGCACGCGCGGACCGTTCGAAAAATTAGATATTCTTTTCTCGATCTTTTTTTAGTGCCGGCTCGTGCTGCCCGGTAAGCGATATAAGCGGTTAGTGATAGCTGGCATGATAAGAAACGCACGTGTACCTCGACGTTTTGTCGTAGAGGAATTAAGGGTATGCTTATGTCGAAGCCACGATCGATGTAGCACTAGGAAAGAGAGACTAGCATTGTGTATCGACGTGTATACATGTTTCGTGTAGTGTAGTTTTTCTTTTCTTACAAAAACTATTACTCTCCGAGTAAATACAAAAAAAAGGTTCACCCTCGTCGCGTTATTTAGTGATAAAAGGTAGAATTTGTAGAAATACGATCGCGTTCTAACGACGATTTGGTATTCGCATTGTCAATAATTGTAGAGTCTGAAATACATTTCAAAAGTAGCGTTTTAGATGCTTCGACGTTTCGAGTAAAATTAACAACTGTCGCCGTAAACGCCAAGTGACTATCTAATTTTTGTATTAGTCGCGCTTAAATTGACATAAACATACTCCAAAGAGATCTGCAAATTGGTTAAAGAATCTTACAAATGAGACTCTGCTTTGCTTTAACCCTGGAATTGACTCGAGTGTCTCGATGACCTGGGAATCTAAAGAGGACCACGCGAAGGGGGGCAGAAAATCAAAATCAAAAAACTCGGTGAGGTTTCCGCTTAGGATTTCAGGTGACGTCACCCGCAGTGTGCAATAATCGGAGGCAAATGCGTGATTGTTCGCGGTCAAATGGGAATTATTGCAACGTTCGGTTCCAGGGTTAAAACGCCGCGATGAAAACAATAAACTCTGAAATATCCATCGCTACGACCCATACCGCGAAATCTAGGTGGATCGCTACAAAACTTTCGGTCAACAGCGGCTACCGATTCGCCCGTCGTTTTCCCTTTATCCGACGAGCCGGTCGTTGTTCGTAAAAAAAGCTCTGACCGGATATTCCGTTCGCGGCTGTCACCGATGAAATGCAAATAAAATAATGGCGGTATCGCGTCGTCGCGAAGTTAACAATAAACGGATTCTGGATACACACGATAATCGTTAAACGATTCTTGATTGTCGAGTGACCGCATTCATTTATTAGTGATACCTAGGTATCGAGGATCGAGGCTCTCTGTTCGCGTAAGAAATGCACGTGGTCTGAGAATATTTTCTTTTTTTTTTATCGCTTCTAGGATAAAAAAAATACGTCAGACACGCCGTCAGTCTCATCCTTGTCAGAATGTAGTTTTACAAAAGTGTTCTGCTTTGGATTGCGGATGTGAGATCTACACCAACCTTCCTCTTTATTAAATCGATCGAACTTTGATTTTCGAGCGTGACACGCGACAATGCGTTGCCCGTTTCCGTCAAAGTGAAACCGGGGGGCAACTGAACACAGAAAATCTAAGGAGAAATCGGTATTTATAATAGATAGATGAGGTCGTTCGAAAAATGTTTAATTTCGTTTTTAAAAAAAAGGAGCGCATTTACGCAATACACAAACGTTAAATTAACGGTGAACGGTCATGACATTCGATGATTCACGTTGTTTGATGGATTAATGGCGGGGTGGGGGACTGAATTTCGTGACGATGAACGTGCAGGAGAAAGATGATTGTGTCGATGATGACGATGATATCGATGACTATAATGACGATGGCACGATGAACTTCAGGAACAAGCGCGTTTATCGAAGATACTCTTTCGAATCTCTTGGCGCACAAAATTTGCTCTCGTCGAATTCCAGCGACTCTGTCTTCATTTTTCTCCATTCTTGGCCCGGAATCGTCGCTCTCTCTCTCTCTCTCTCCCTCCCTCCCTCTCCCTCTCACCCTCACTCTCTCTCTCCCACTCTCTTCCCTTTCGTCCCTCGGCTCCAGCTCGATTGCCTAGCAGCTTTCGGTCGATCGTTTAGACTTTCATGATGTACGGGATCCCGGCCACAACTGCAACAGGCCACAACCCCGACACAACTCTCAGTGAGAGATAGAAAAAAATCGATCCTCCCGATTCTCTTTAGTCGCGCGTGTTTTTATATCGTTAATTAGTATCTTGACTTTCCCATGGCTAGTTTTATTCCTCTCTTCTGGGCCGACGATCTTTCCGGGATAAGGGGCGTCGTACTTATTCAGACGGACGTTGCGACCGTAACGATCGCAAAGATGTGTACCGTGGTAAAATTTAGGGGTGGGAACGAAGACAGTCGTGACGGAGCTACGATCGAACGACTTTTTTTTTAAATCTAATTTCACGCGTACGAAGTTTGGGTAAAGAATATATAAAACGGTCGGTTTCGATAAATGGATCTCATAAAACTTGTTCGACAATTCGCGGATCTTTGTATAATACGAAACAAATCTAAAATTTTATTTTCTAAATTTCTCTAATCTAAAATTTTTAAAGGACGTTTTAACGGGCCTTTTAAAGGGCCTTTTTAAAGGGTTTTAAAACTTCCCAAGGATGACAGGATTGTTGTTACTCGAGTATCGTCGTAGCTCCATCGCGACGAATTAATCGGCGAATTAAATAAACGACTAAGAATGTACGTATTTCCCGTCGCGAGTGCCCGGTTTTTGGGTTACAAAAGTCGATAGGACGAGTTAAAAGCTAGATTCCCGCGAAAACGTTATCCGCGACGAGGAATCGGAGTACCCCAGCCACCGGTTTCCCGTAGCCACGTTTCTTGGATCGTCTTGCTCGTCCAGAACTTTCTTGTCGTGATTCTCTTCATGGACTGCGCGAGACACCTGCATTCGGGATACGAAGACGAACTGTCAGGGTCTGGGTCTGGCCGTTCTCATTCTTTTTTTTTTTTTTTACTTCCCAACCCCTCTTGACATCGGGTGTAACTGGCTCTACGACTAACCTTCTACGTCCTCCCTAACGGTGCTAATTAAATCACTGCCCAATACCACCTCACGGGTGCTTCTCTGCCTGGATCATCGTACAATGGTTTCTCGCACATCGTAGTCAGATTCATTTAATGGGCATTCGAAATCGTCGTAAGATTATTGTATATTAAATTATTTGTAAACGTACATCCGATCTCGTCATCTCCCTATCGTATTTCTCGAAATCCTTTCCGGCTCGACGCGACGCGTTACACCCCGTTCACACGGGACGGCTTTTTGACCGAATCGGTCATTTTCTCACTCGTCTGCGTCTGTTTCAAAGGCAGATGAAAAGTGACGGCGGCGCGGTTTCGGTAAAAAAAACCCATATCGTGTGAACGGGCTCTTAAGGTACGTTTTCGTTACCACGACCGATCGCGATCGTCGTCGTTGTCTCCTTCTTCCACTTTCTTTCGTATTAACTTCTCGCGCGTCTCGCGCTTACAAGGAGTCGTCGACGACTGCGATCGGTCGCGGTAACAAAAACGTACCTTTAAAGATCGCGTTCTCGGCAGTTGAGAATCGTGGAACACTGGGTCTCGACGTAACGATAATTTTTGACGAAAGGAACCCGGTATTCCCGGAAAGAGATTACGATCGTCGCGTACGTCGGAATTTCAAGAGAAATCACTAGGGGCTGATCGTCATTGGTTATTATGCGTTCTATTCCCATGAATGGACGACGAAGAGGTTTTATCGGTGAATGACGTTACTCTGTCGATCTACGATAGTTCCGAGGGATATCCGGTTGGTAATCGTTAATGCAGCGGGTGTACGGGCAGTGATTTAACTCCTGCAATTTACCACAGCCAGTTGAGATATTTACCGCTTCCGAAAAATCCCCTCTTAGCCTTCGCCTGTGATTGCTTGACTTCGTTGCCGCCGCTTTTGGTTACT